>BJCN01098775.1:1042-14423 GCA_018326445.1 Flaveria brownii
TAACAAACTTCTTTGCTCTACGCACAACACTAGCGAGGGCCCACATGATGTCCATCCGCTCTAACTCAATTTCATCTACTTGCTCATAATCTACATCGGCCAGCTGACAGATACCAATCTTCCCTGCTATTAATCCATCATAAGATTGGACCACGGCAACAAGTAAATCCATATGCTCCTTAGCAACTTCCATAATTACCTTGCTCAGATTCTCTGTCGCTAACTTTGTCGGTTGAGCTTCTATAGAACTGTGTTGAACACTTAATGAAACACTTGATTCACCACCTGAAGATGCACTTTGAACGGTTGCAGTAGTGTTAGACACGAAGGCAGTCCACAAGGGTGCACTCGAAGAAGCAGTAGTAGAAGCCACATTGTAGAGAGACGGATTTTGTGTGTAGGTTCCCTTTTTGGACTTGTACTGATGTCGTAGCTCTTCCTCTCTCAATTTCAGAAAAAATCATTTATATCCAATGTTTCTAGCATTGCATTATGTCTTACAGTCGAAACGAATGAATTCCACTTATCAGGTAAACCATCAGCCAAACTCGACACCTTATCTTCCATAGACGTTTTAATTCCATGAGTGTGCAGTTCACTCATAAAATGATAGAAGTGATCGATGATGTCATCCAAACTCTTATTTCCAATTGACGAGAAGTTGTTAAATTCCTTCTTCAAAGCTTTACCCTTTAAAGACTTAAGAGTTGCATTTACTTCATAATGTTTCTCTAGATCCTTCCATAACTTCTTGCACTGCTTGTGTTCTGAGAACTGATGGAAGATATCTTTTGGAATGGACTGTGTCAACAATGCATAGGCCTTCTTTTCCGCATTGTATGCAACCTTTTGCGCCTCAGTCAATCCACTGAGAGTCCGTGGAACACCGTAAGCTCCAACTGGCATAGTGTAGCCAGTCTTAATAGTGCTCCATAAGTTGGTGTCCACTCCATTTAAATGAATTTCAAACCGTTGCTTCCATTGAGGATATTCGTCAAGTGTTAGAAGCTTTGGTGGTTTGTTGTGATTTCCGATCTCATTTTCCAATAGCAAGAGGTTCTGTATCCTGGAGTCCTTCCCAGCTGAGAAAGCAAAGTGTTGTTCGTCCATGATGACTTTAGACTGAAAAACTTGATAGACTAACTGACTGATGTGACTAAGGAGTGCGAATGAGACTCAAACCGTGCGATTAAAGTCAACTGGACAATTGAAGAGTGCGACTGAGTTCACACGTGCGATTGAGGTCAATCGTGCATATGAATCTATGCGTATGAGGCCAGTCGTACGAATGAACTATACGACTGAGCTGAACTGAACGAACGAGCTTAAACGTGCGAATGAACAGACGATTGGACCAATCATGCGACAGAGCTGTGCGTATGAAGTTCAGTCGTGCGATTGGATCAATCGTGCGACTGAGACGTCTGACTTCAAAATTTTTCAGAAGTTTTCACTCGATTCGACCAAAAACACGATCTTGAAAACCCTAGTCAGCTAGAACTCTAAAAATACAAACTATTGAACACATGCACTCGTAAAAATCAAAATTTTAATGCAAAAGGAACAGATCTTTGATTGAAAAACGTTGAGTTTTGCAAAACCGTGATTAAATCCACGTAGAATTTAGAGCCAACGCTCTGATACAACTTGTTAGGACCGAGTACGAACTGGTGCTAACTGAAACTAAGTGAAACCAGATCAAATAGTCTGGAATCCTATTTGATTGGCGATCCAATCAGGGAGAACGTTAATCTGATCAAAACTAACGATTAGAAAACATTAAGAATTGATACGAAAGATCAGAAACACTCTATGAAGTTGGAAAGGACGACTTGGACGTTTTGGGACGGCTAGGGTTGTGAATTCTCGAAGTGTTCTGTTTTTTCACGAATTAAGTGGTATTTATAGGTTTGGAGTCTTCAATCGTGCGACTGAAGCATACGATTGATCCATTCATACGACTAAAAGTCCAGTCGTGCGACTGAGTCAAACTCATGTCCCAATCGTGCGACTGATCTAGTCTCCTGGTTCAGTCGTGCGACTGGTCCATTAGCATGAAGTGTTCATGCGTATGGTCCATTAGCATGGTCCATTCGTATGAGAACTTCATACACTTCACAAACCTATATAGTTAGTTAAATACACGTTATCATACAATAAACAATGAAACATTAAACATTATAAGCTTCAACCACACGTTGTATTTCATTTATACACATTCAATAACACATATTCATTCGATCAAGAGTCTTTCATTACAAATATCAAACTATTACATTAGTGTAACAAAATGAAAGTCATTTACATTTAAGCCCACTAGAACTGGAACTAGGGACATGTGTACCAACAAGATCTTCCAAAGGCATAGTCTCCAAAACTTCCAAATTTATCAAAACTTCTGAAGTATTAAAGGTCAAGTCTAATCTTCCAAAGATGGCGTGGAAAATAAAGGAAGACCATTTGACTGAAAGTTATTCATCAGCAACAACAGATATCTTCAAAGTCTTAACATAGCATCAATCACTGTTGAACTATCTTTAGACTATTTTGACAAGCCTAAGACCAATGAGGCTTGGGTTTCCAAATGTAGCTAACTCTATCTTTTTGTGTAGGAACAACTAAAGACTAAGAAAAATATATGGATCATTAATAGTGGCTATTCCAGGCACATGAGTGGCACTGGCTCTTTGCTTCAAAATTTTGAGAAAATTGATGGAGCGCTAGTTGCTTTTGGAGGAGATGCAGAAGGTTACATCATAGGAAGGGGCAAGGTTATAAATGGTAAGCTCAGCATTGAAAAGGTAAACTTTGTTAAAGAGCTTGGGTACAATTTATTAAGTGTATCCTAATTTTATGATCAGAGACACAACATGCTCTTCACTGAGCATGAGTGAATTGTTCTCAAGGCTGGGGTGATCATTCCTCAAGAGCATATCCTGCTCAAAACCCCTAGGAAAAGGAACACGTATAAGATGGATTTGCATGAAACATCTCTCTCAGGAGGAGTTTCTTGCTTTCGATCTAAAGCAAATAGTGATGAGTCTTTCCTTTGGCATAAAATAATGTGACACGTAAACTTTAATAACATGAACAAATTAATTAAGAATGATTTGGTAGCTGGAATGTGAAAGAAAGAGTTTACAAGTGATTATCACTATGTTGCATGCCTGAAAGGGAAGCAACACAAGGCGTCTCATAAGCCAAAGGAAAGGAACTCCATCACTACTCCCCTACACTTATTACACATGGATCTATTTGGCCCACCAGTGTAATGAGTCTAGGAATGACATCATGCTGCTTGGTGTTCATAGATGATTTCACAAGATTCACTTGGGTCATCTTCATTAGAACTAAGGTTGAGACTCTTGAGATCTTGAGGAACTTTATTCCAAAAATTGAGAATCAATATGATCGCATGGTCAAGACCATAAGATGTGATCAAGGAACTGAATTCAGGAACCAAATCCTTGACACAATTTATGATGAAAAGGGTATTACAAGATAATAAAGTGCTCCTAGTACTCCTTAGCAAAATGGTGTTGTTGAGAGGAAAAACAAGACACTTATTGAGGCTACAATCACCTTCTGGTAGAGGTAGTCAACACTGCGTACTATGTGCAAAATAGAGTTTTGGTAGTTCAGACTTATGGTAAGACTCCTTATGAGTTGTGGCATAAAAGGAGACCATTCATTGGTTTCCTCATATCATTTGGATGTTCTTGCACCATCTTGAATACCAAAGATCAAGTAGCCAAATTTGCTGAGAAATCAGATGATGGACATTTTATTGGATACTTTTCCTAAGCTAAGCGTCATAGAGTATACAATCTATGAACTAGAGTAGTTGAAGAGTCAGCCAATGTGATCTTAAATGATCACACTCCTAGTGTGAAAGGTTCTAGTTCTTATTGCCTATTTGATCTGGAATTAGTTACTAACTATTTTAACAAATCTTGTGAGAAAGTTTCAGGATCTATAGGTAACTTGTCAATAGGAGATCATGATCTAAGATCTAAGTTGAGAAGACTATGTAAGAATATTACTTCAGCTCCAGGGGTAAGTAACCCTGCAGATGGAATTCCTATCAGTACAACCATGACAAATCCAGCTCAAAGTCATAAAACTCAAATGAAGGAGCTTCAAACATAGGAAGAAATGGTGGTGGTGATAGTGATCAACAATTTCTTGATGCTTATAACCACTCCATGGAAGAAAACATTAATGATGTCACACACTCATTGGATCAAGCTTCTCTTGATAAGTGTGATGATGTGGTGGGTGACACTTTATTGCCAGATCTAAACTTTACAAATTTAGATATGTCCAATCAACATGCTGGGATCCTTCAACATAGGATCCATAAGTCACACCCTATCACAAACATCATTGGAGATGTTGACACAAGGGTGACAACAAGGGGACAAACCCATGAGAAAAATGTTTTTCGATACTTTTGTTTCTTATCCCAAATAGAGCCAAAGAAGGTTGATAAGGCTATGAAATATGAAGCTGGATTGAAGCAATGCAAGAGCAGATGCTTTAATTCAAATGACAAAACCTTTGGAACCTATGTCCTTTCCATCCAGGGAAGACAACCATAGGTACCAAATGGGTATTTAGAAACAAGAAAGATGATAGAGGACCTGTCATCAAGAATAAGGATAGACTAGTTGTTCAAGGGAATACACAAGAAGAGGGGATAGACTACAAAGATGGTTTTGCTCCTGTGGTAAGACTTGAAGCTATTAGGATATTCCTTACATTTACGAAATCCAAGGATTTCATGGTCTACCAACTGGATGTCAAGTGCTTTTCTATATGGGGTGATAGATGAGGACGTGTATGTCAAATATCCACCTAGATTTTTAGACCCAGATCATCCTGGTCCGCAAGCTTGATAAAGCTCTTTATGGGTTGCATCAAGGTCTAAGGAAATGGTATGAGATAATATCTAAGTATCTCTGTCAGCATGGCTACAAGATAGGTACCATATATGGAACGCTCTTCATCAAAGGAACAGGGAATAACTTGATGCTGGTTCAAGTTTATGTAGATGACATTATCTTTTGGTAAACTAATCCAAAGCTCTTCAAAGACTTTGAGAATATGATGAATAATGGATTTTAATGAGTGTCGTGGGGGAACTCAATTTCTTTCTAGGAATTCATGTGAGGCATGTTGATAATGGCACCTTCATAAGTCAGTCAAAATATGTGTAAGACATACTTATAAGATTCTCAACATGACTGAATATAAGGTTGCAGAGACACCCATAGCTAAAAACCACTCCCTTAGACCTGTTGTTGAGGGGAGTACGTAAATAAACATATTTAAAGGGCTATGATCAGGTCTCCTATGTACCTTACATCCAGCAGGGATAATATCATGTTTGCTACACATATATGGGTAAGATATCAAGCTAACCCCTAGATGTCACACCTGGTTACTATCAAGATGATTCTTAGATATCTCAAAGGTGCTCCTAAATTAGGCCTTTGGTATCAAAAGAATTCTGACTTCAATCTGTATGTTTACACAGACAATGACTATGGTTGCTACAATATGACTACAAAATCTACATCTCGGGGATGTCAATTCCTTGGTGGAAGGATAGTCTCATGGCCATGCAAGAAACAATCTTGTGTGCTCGCATCAACTGCTGAAGCTGAATACATTGCTACTACTAAATGTTGTGCTCAAGTGCATTGGATTTAGAATCAGATGTTAGACTGTGGATTCAACTTAAAAGAGACTCCAATCCACATAGACAACAGCAGTGCTACCTCTATCACACAGAATCCTGTGCAGCACTCAAGAACAAAAACATCAACATCAGGTATCATTTAATTAGAGATAATTTTAAAAAGGGATTGATAAAACTAGTCAAAGTTAACACAAATGAATAATATGTTGATCTGCTCACAAACGCTTTTGATGAACAGAGATTTAAATATCTTGTATCAGCTATTGGGATGATTAACTTTGAGTAGATTTCTGAAAAACTTAATTCAATACCATTTCTAAAATATGTGTTTCCTAAGTTGTCTATATAATCACCTACATAAGCCTAGTTTACTTTGTAAGAAAATTTTTCAAATGATATTCCTTAGAATTTTGGAAATTTTAGACATATTATTGTTCGGAAGACATTAACATTGTCTTCGAAAGAAAATTAAGTCATCAAATCAGGTAACTATTTATAAGAAATTTACCTTCGGAAGAAATTTTGTTATATCTTCCAAAACAAAAATATGCTTCTAAGTACTTATATGTCTTTTGAAGGACAGTTTTCTTTCGAAAGCAAATTAAGCCTCGGAAGATTTGTTCTCTTAAGAATAAAAATTCCAAGTTTTAATCTCTTCTAAATCTAAATATGTCTCAGAAGAGAAAATACTCCAAGTATTTTTCTTCTGAATCAAATTTCCATAAAACTCTAGAATATCTCCCAAAGTTACAATTGCTTTCGGATGTTTTTGTAAAACTTTCGAAGAAACACTTTCGGAAAATTTTAGACTTTCAAGAAAACTACCTTTTTGGGCACCTGTTTAAGAGGTGGCACTGACATCCGGATTTCAAAGTACTTTGTCTCAAATCCATTTCATATATATACACTCAACGGTTCCCCGTTTTTCACTATCTTCTTCATCTGCAAATTCTCTCACCTAAATTCACCCACAAACCACCTTTATTCTTATCTTCCTTCACATTAAAGCTACCTCAAAATGTCCAACCTTGATCACAGAAACAAAATTGATTTTTCCATGCACTTACATAGGTAAGACAATTAAGTTGCTCTGTTGAACTCTGAAAAAGATCCCGGTTTGTCAGAGGCTTGTCGCTTCCTAACTCTGTCAAACTGCTTCACCTCCCTCACCATAGTTCCTCCACTCTATGAGGATCAACTACTGGAGTTTTAGAAGACATGCCAAGAGACCACCATGGATGGGGAGAAGGCACTATCTACCACAGTGTAGGGGAGGACAATCTTCATTACCCCAACCTCAATAAACACACATCTTTAGTTGGATGATGTAGAAGGTGATTTGTCCTTCCCCAAGTCAGCATGTTAACCATTCTTTTGGATGACTATAAAGATAACTTCTCTGTAAGAACTTTCATGAAAGGGAAGGTCTCCTCCCAGTGGAAGTACCTCCTCCATGTGGTCATCCATAGTTTATCTAACAAGCATGGAGGAACAGACGGGATTCCTAAAGAGCTTTCCTATATAGTCCATGGGATGGTTCAGGGGGTCAAGTTCAGGTATTCACAATTTGTATATACTGATTTACTTGCAAACTTTGACTCCTTGGAATATTACATGTTCCCTAGATATGTCCAGCACATTCTCAATTATGAACTGGGCTTATAGTTGAGGGGGACAGGTAATGTTCTAAAATTAAGACAGATGATACCCGACATCTTTGACTATACGAAAGCCTACTATGGGCTTCTCAGGGGTAGAAATAGCCCTTATCCCTAAAATGTTAGAGCTTATTGCTTAAGGTGACAACCTAGTAACACCAGCTAGTGTTGAACCCACACCTTCTACTTCTCAACAACCCACACAACCACAAATAACCATCATATACAAAAGAAAATCCAAATGAACCCCTTCACAAGCTAACCAGCTTATGTAGGCCCCCATATTACCACCCATGCTGGAGGAAGTGGACACTAGAGCTCCCACTTCCTTTGAGGAGCAAACCGCTCCCATCTCTTTTCCATCCCTGCTCAAGGAGAGATAAGTACTCCTACCTCTCCTATGTCTAGCCCATATCATCCACCAACCACTAAGGTGGATCTCCTTGAACAAGTTCAGGAGGTCCATATGGAAGAGGCGCTAACTTTAGTAAGTGATTACATCAATAAGACCTCAACCATGGCAACCCATCCCTCTGACACTTCACCTGAAGTTGTCATTGTGCAGGGGAAATCCAACAGCCAAGAATAAAGTGCTGGTTATGAGGAAGAAGACTAAGGTCCTATCCTCTTATCATCCCGTGATTCTTCTAATGAATATGAGGGGAATATGAGACTAAAAGTGCAAAAAATAACAAAAATATGAACCTATATAGTCTCCAAGGTCAGTCGCTTGGAATCTTTAGTGACTACCTTGCAAAAAATGGTCCATAATCAACAACTTGAGATTTTTGATCTCAAGGAAAAACTAGTTGTGAGACTTTTAAGGACTTAACCTGGAACATAAAAACCTATGGATGTGATAGACTTTACCACCAGCTCACCAGTACAAGAAGGTGATGCTACCAAAAAGGGGGAGAAAGCCTAAGTAATCACAGAACCTGGGAGTTTTTTATAGTGTTTGGATGTTAAGGACTCACCAACCTCACTTGCAATTATTCATGCTCAGCAAGCTCCTTAAGTCCACATTGACATGGACTCAACCATACAATGCTTGTTTGAGGAGGGTATCCTAAGGGATATGTTTTCCCCACCCTATGATGATGAGAATGAAATACTAGGGTGGAGGTATGATGCTGACAAGAGAGCCCTGATACTGCATTGACTTTAGGGGCAACAATAGGTCTTCAACTTACATATGTCACTTGCTAACCAAAGGTAAAACAGGCAAGCCAATAGATTAGCTGAGAGGATTCAAGACTAGATTGTTGAAGAGTTCTGATAAAGAAGAAGACAAAGGCTAATAGGCAATGTCATTATTTAACTGGATGTTGACGTAAACCCTAAAATTAGCTTTGAAAGGGAAAACTTGACTAAAGGCCTAGTGATAGACGCTATGAACCATGTCACATGAACTAATTCAACATCCTTTACCCTCAGTAAGGCACTAGCTGGTGAAGGTGCTTCACATCCTTTCTCTGGCCAGAGCTTGATTGCTAAACCAAGAAATGAAGGCCAAAGCTCTCTCTATCCTGAGTCACCAAGGCAAGTGGGTGACAAAGGGAAAAGGAAACTAAGCTAAACCAAGAAATGAAGGCCAAAGCTCTCTCTATCCTGAGTCGCCAACCCAAGTGGGTGACAAAGGGAAAAGGAAACTAACTCGTGAGGAGATTGAGGAAGAGGAAAGAGAAAGGAAGTGGGTCCCCAGGCTTCATAGAAGCTGTAATCAGGGCTACTCCCAAGCTAAATACTTTGATGATTAGTATAAGGCAACCAGATTAAACTACTTGGGAATCAGTAACTACAACATCGATGAACTCAACTCTCTTCCCTTAAAGGAACTCAACGAACTGGCAGACACCAAGCTGTTAAAAGAGAGGAAGGAGGCAGAGGATGCAGAATTGCTAATCAAGGTCAAGGAAGAAAGGAGACAGAAAAGACTCTACAAACATCCTCCTACCATCTCCCCAGTTCAAGAAAGTCCTAAGACAGAGGTTGTGGTAAATGAACAACCTCAGGTAGACAAGGAAGAATACAGAGAAAACATGATTAGCAACCTGAGTGCCACAGGCCTCTATCAGGCATCTGCACTTCTTCCCTTATTATATGAATACATAGAATTCGAGTATCTTAAAAAGCTTGAGCAACAAGTAATAAAAGAACAAAATGTGCTAAGAGAAAGATGACAGAAGAACCTCCAAAGTCAAGAGCCATCATCCAAAAGATCTAGAAGAAGTCTACTGATAGACAAATGATGATGAGCTTCTTGAAGTTGTATGGGTTCTTCAAAAGGAGGTGGGGTCCAATGTCTCTATCCAATATGGATGAGCACACTAGAATGATCAAGCAAAAGATTAAAAAGAGAGAGCTTGTTAACTTGCATTACCCACCAAGTCAAGCTCCTCCTGCAGTTGTAGTAAAGGTTGAACCTTAAAAGATGACACAACCTGGACCTAGAGTTGAACCACAGCCAACTTGATCTTCTAAACCACAATAGGGTTCTGGTCCCTCTCCTTTTGAATCTATAAGGGAAGAGGACCCAACTGAGAAAGACAAAACAGAACATCCTGGTGCTAAAGGCTTGTCTTCTCAGTTAAATTCATTAAAGAGGAGGAAAAGGATGGCCATTAAGAGGGAAACTAAGAAGAAGAAAAATTCTAAGGCATCCACCTCCATACCATAGGATGAGTCAGAGCATCCAAAGGTGGCTCAAGAAGAGGCCGGTCCACCAAGTCCAACACAATAAAGCCTCTTGCTGCTAGAAGACCTATCCTGTCCTGCACCTTTGCTGCAAATCCAGACAGATGGTATGCCATCAGAGATCAAGGAGGTCAAGATGTCTATTTCTATCAAGACATACTTGATCTTCCACTGCATGATCTCTATGATATGAGAAGATACTATTAGAGTCTGAGGGATCCTAACTAGATGATGAAGAAGCGAATAGTCTTGATCCTGATAAGGACTGACAGCATCTGAGTATCCTTCTCTGTTTTGATAGCATCAGCCTAGGGGGAGTTTGTAAGGTTATATTTGATAGGCTGATGCAACCAAAGCAACCAAAGAACTTCGAGCTTGCATGCATGAAGTACATAGTAGAAGTTACTTCGGAAGTTTTACGCTCTTTATAAGAAATATTCCAAGTGTAAAATCTTCCGAAGCAAAAGGACAAATCATCCAAAGCCAAAGATGAAGTCTTCCAAAGCTGCAAGGGCAAAGTCTTCCGAAGCCAAAGATTGAAGACTGATTTCTTTTGAAGACAGAGAAGACATGCTTTCTCTGATTAACTTTTTTATAAAGCTGACCAACTTTCGGCTGCTATTATGAAGACTCACCAACTTATACAAGTTGGTGAAAAGATCCATGCTTTAGTGAACTATATGTTATGGTTTGGAGTCTATAACTTTCTACTTTGTACTTTTTATCCTTTTTGTAATATACTAGGATGTGAGCTAAGACATATAATAGTCACAAGTCAAAAGGGAATCCGCCTTTTGACTGTGCATTGATCTTGTAATCTAGATTAGTATTTCTAGCTGGCTTTCAAAGTATAGCCGGCTGTAGGATGTAGTATTTCTTTTTTATGCTTTGTAGCACTTATAATAGAACTTGAGAGCAATATACAACATTCTTGAAAACCATACTCATCTTGTTATTGTTGTTTGTTCTATCTCTCTACTTACTTGTGTTCTTAGTGTCTCTTATATAAACCCAGTTCCCTTTCTGATCTGTTAATTGTTCTAAACACTCTCCTCATTATGAGACTGATCATATTAAACATCCCTTAACCGGCCCTACACTTTGGTTGCATCAGTCTTTAAGTATAAACCTTACAAACGGCCTCTAGGTTAATGCTACCAAAACATAGAAGGTAACTTAGATAATGATAGTCCTTATCAGGATCAAGACCATTCATTTCTTTATCAATTGGTCAGCATCCCTCAGACTCTCATAGAACCTTCTTATGTCATAGAGATCATGCAGAGGAAGATCAAGCATGGCTCGCCAGAAATAGACATCTTAACCTCCTTGATCTTTGATGACATACCATCTATCTAGATTTGCAGCTAAAGTCCAAGATAGGATGGGTCTTCTAGCTATAAGAGGCTCTACTTATATGGACTTGGGTGCGCAGCCTCTTCTTGGGCCACCTCAGGAAGGTATGACTCATCCTAAGGTGTGGAGGTGGATGCCTTGGACATCCACTTCTTCTTGGTGTCCCTCTTCATGGCCATCCTTTTCCTCCTCCTTAAAGACTTTAACTGAGAAGACTGGCCTTCAACACCAAATTGTTCTTTTGTGTCTTTCTTAGATGGGTCCTCTTTCCTCACGGGTTCAGAAAAAGAGATATCAGGAACTTGTTGTGGATTAGAAGATGAAGTTGGTTGTGATCAAGCACTAGATCCAGGTTGTGTTGTCTTTTAGGCTTCAACCTTGACCTCAACTATTAGGACCGTGTACGTACAGAGTACTAACGGATTCTGCGTGAAACCAGATCAAACATCGCGGAATTCTTTTTGAGTAATGATCCAATCAGTGAGAACGAATAACCTGATCGATCTAACGATGAAACAAACGTTAAGAACAGATTGGAATCAACCAGGAACGAACTATGAACTTGGATTGGCGACTTGGGACGCTCTGGATGGCTAGGGTACAAAAGTATTCGAAGCGTTTTATTTTTCCACGAATTACATGGTATTTATAGGTTTTCATTGTTCATTCATACGACTGAACCATTAGCATGGTTCAGTGTAAAGGTTCAGTCGTGCGACTGACTCATGCGGTTGACTCATACGCACAACTGAAGGTTCAGTCGTGCTACTGAATTAATTTTAAGTCTCAATCATATGACTGATCTAGTCACCTGGTTCAGTCATGCAACTGGTCCATACGTATGGTTCATTCATGCGTATGGGACATAAGTATGGTCCAGTAGCATGAATGACCACATGACTAAGTTAAACACATTTCTAAGTTCTTATTGACTTAGACTTATGTGAAACAACATTAAACCTATATATTATGTTCATACATGTGAATCACATTCAATATAATTATAATATAACATTATCAATCACAAATAAACATCACAATGTATTTCATATATCATTAATATAATCAATTACATCATATTACACCAGTGTAAGACATGAAAGACTTTTACATTTGAGAACATAAACTAGGTACATCAATATGTATCAATAAACTCCCCCTTGGACCTAGTTTAGTCTACTGTCTAACATTCTTCATGTGCTCTTGGAACATCTTGTACTTCTCTTCTTTTATGACTCTAGTGTGTATCTCGAATGCAAAGAAGAGTCTTATCACATGTTGAAACTGTAGAGCTTGTACAATGTCCTGCGTGTCATAGAATAGTGGCCACTTGTAGAGAGTGTAAACATCATCTGCAGACAAGTTCATGAGCCACATAGGGTCAAATACCCATATAGTCTCTATCTTTCCTTCCTTCTGCAAAACTATGACCGCTTCACCTGTCCACTAGTCATAATACCACCACTTGAAGTGTGGAGGGAAGTCCTGAGGCATTTCCCATAGTGGGATCTTCGACATTATGCACGAAGGACTCCACTTCAGCATGACTTTAGGCCTTCCAGTGATAGGATCAACTTCAGTTTTATGTATGAACCGTTTAGGCTGTTGAGGCCTGAAGTTGACCCATCTTGTGTGGTATTCCTTCTTGACCGCCATCTCGAACCATTCCGACATATTTTTTGGGTTGGCGTACAAAAGGTCTAAACAGGCAAGCCTGTTCAGCTCAAAACTGGGAAGAGTCTTAAGATCATGAGGATATCTGAAGTACTCAATCCCCTTCTCTCTCTTAATTGCGTAAACATCCAAGTACTCAAAATATGCCTAACTGGTAATCTTACCTGACACCTTTTGATGTTTCTTCACTCGATAGAGTTTGGTGTTGGCATTCGTCATTGGAGGAACTCGTTGGGCTTTCATCTCAGCTAAAGATGTTGCCCACTCAACCTTCTTTAGCTCAACATCTGCG
>BJCN01098888.1:0-16446 GCA_018326445.1 Flaveria brownii
ATAAAAATTAAGGACTTTTAGTGGGGTTTGTGGGTGAGACGGGCTACGGTTTCATGTGGCGGGACCTCCCGCGTAAGGGGTAGTCTTTTCCCCTGTTTGGGTGTTACATGTCGTTTCTTATGATGCGCGCACTATCTAACTCTGCATGTGATGCGATATTTGCCTATGTGTTGCATGATATGTATTATGATTATTATGATTATGATTATTATAATTGTTATGGTTACCGTCTTTGTAAACGAGTCGGGGGTCTCTCCGGAAGCGGTCTCTCTATCTCTCAGGATAGAGGAAAGACTTGCCACCACATACCCCTCCCAGACCCTGCTCTTCAGCGGGATACACTGGGTATGTTTGTTTGTTTGTTTGTTTACTATTACTTTGAATAATTAGTTGCAAGTGGTGTTGCAAAAATTCGTGATTAAGAAGATTCAGGTAAAACTTAAACTCGTACGGATCAAAACATGTTAAATTTTAATGATATGATAGTGACACTAGTAGAAAAAGAGGTATTTTGGGTGGTTATAAATTAGTTTTTTGGGTTGAAAGCTTGAGTTGCACTGTATATGGTTGTTTTCTACTTGTATGAAAAACAAAAAAGAAATATTACACAACTATGTCACATATGATAATCTTATGAATAAACTATTTAAAGGTTTGTGAATATTTCAATACAATTTAAGACTTTCCAAAGGGTTTGTTGTTGACTTGATATTTCCAATTTAATTATATTGTAAATATACACAAATAACTCCACATTATTTTTTTTAATTGATAAAGTCGTTTATCTCTATAGGTCACCTTTGGTTTTTGACATAAGTTGTATATTAGGGTCCTTTGAGCCTGATAGTTTTTTTAAACGGTAAATATGTGACCCTGTTTTAAAGGATATGTGTTATTTTAATCGGACTCACTTATTCGTTTCCCAGCCGGGTAGTTGTGGGTTTGAAACAACTATTCTTTTTTCCACGCATATGTTTTACGTGTTTATGTAATCTTGAACATAAAGACACGCAGATGAAAATTACGTAACACAACTTCTAAAGTTGAAATTGTGAGTAGTAATAAGGTCCAGCAAGCCCAATCAGGGTTTTTTTCTTACAAGAAGTCCTATTCGAATCATTCAAAATGCCAAAATAAAATCTTGATAGAAAACTTAAAGCGTCCCAATTCACGTTGGATCTCCTTTACACAACCCAAAAACCGATGGCGAGATATGCTTACAAAGCGAGGTTAATGAACAAGCAATGTGATAACCAATGTTGATGTTAAAAACTCATTGCAAGACGACAATGGTTGAGCATTAATTATGAGCAGAGACTATGACCTAAAAAATGCATTTACAATATATCAATCATAACAATCATGGTAACGATTTTGTTAACTGTACATTTGACATACACCGGTCGCTAACTCGTTTAGACTATGTCATTTGTGCCTTTAATATGAGCTAAAACCAATAAAATTGCCATGTCATGTTTTTTTTCTGCTTAGTTCTAGACATAAGTCTCAAATAGTTTGATATAGCCCGCTGTAATACAATAAGAGAAATAATGTTATGTTTGTTACACCTTTCTATAAAAATTACCCTTCTTTCAAACCTATTTGGTTTCAAATTAAAAAAAAAAATTATTCGGTTAAAACTAATGTTAACGTAATTCTGTGCACCAGGGTGAAATGAGAGCTTGTTAATTGGGTGTAAGGGGAGATGGCTCTATGTCGAGGTCAGCAGGTAGCACCCCTGGTAGCGGGATCCAAGGGGCGGCAATACATGGATGAGGTCGAGCTTCATTAAAAATACCTCTAAATTTGAATTCATTGAAATTTCATATGTGAAATTTAGACTAAATTGGTTCCAATTTAATTGTATTTTGAATTCAAAACGAAACTGCTTAAAGACAGTTTTTTAGACAGTTTCCAGTCTTATTCCTGGAACACATAAATTCTCATACTTTATCTTGATCATATAGTTTTATTTTATTAATAGTGTAATTCAAGACTTTCAGTTTAATCAACACGTTTAATCATCTGAAAATACAAATCCCCTACATGATAAATGAATTTTTCTTTACCCACCGGTAAGAATTTGTTGACTTATTCTTGAATTTTTTTTTTGTTATTTATTTTTCTAACAGACGGACAAGTTGCTAGTAACAATGAATTAATATAAAAACTCGGAGTGATTTTATTATTAAAATATATATATTTATAATAAAATACATTAGAAACTTAATCAATGTTAGCTATAAATTCACTTTATAAATTAAATTCTTGGCCTAATTTTACTTTTTATAGGCAAACAGTAAATAAGGGAGTGTGAAATAGAAAGTGAGCTTGAACACCTATCAATGATGGAGGCCGATTAATATTTTGCCCAGTTGGCACTTATTATGCATCAAAATCAATTTTAGGAATTCTTTATCTGCTAAAATTTTTAATAAATAAGGTATTAGTTATATCAAGACTTATCATAGAAGGGTTAGTTTAATTATCGTGTAACATACGTACCTATTTCAGTAAAAACATATAAACAATATATTAACTTTTTATTTCTAACATATTCATGTCTAAAATAAATTTTGAATAGATGTAAAATGATGTAATAAATCCATAATAAAAGGCGTTTATATTTAAATAACCTTTAGAAATAGAAACATTAAAATATATGTGTTATTTTCTTTTAAATAAGTTTATAAATGGTTTAGCCTTTATAATACCTCAGTTTATGTTATTTTTTAATAAAAATTACTAAGATATATCTTTTGCTTACATTGACTTTTATAACATGCTTAGTATCACGTACTAGCAACAAATGATTTAGAACATGACATGTCTTAAAACAACTGTTATTCTCCTAACTAAAAATAACTAGTTATTATGAAAACATAAGAGTTACAGATTTAGGGGAAAAAAAAGACATATCCACTTCTAAGTTCCAAACTTAGAAAATTATATATTATCAAAACACACATCTTTAATCTCTAATACTTTATAATGTTCAATCATGTATGTTTTAAGTATAAAGGTAATTTTAAGAACTTGGTTTGATGTAATTAGCAGTATTCCAACATGTCTATGTGTTAGATTTTCTCCATATTCATTTTCTAGCTTCTTGCTAGTTTTTTTTTTAATTTATTTGTTACCCGTAAGAAAAATTATAATGTTTTAAAAGTTATAAAATGAAGGTATAAAATTCCCCTAAAAAATAAATATACATGTATTACAAGAGTGAAAAAAGCAAGCCACGTGGGCGCCGTTGAGGCGTGTTACAACTTACAATTTACAAATTACACTATGCGTTAACTAGATTAACCAAACTAACCTAACCATGGTCAACAACTAACGGCCGTTAACGTTTAACCTCTTCTTCAGCTTTTAAGTCTATAAATCAGGCGGTTACATTGCCACTGCTGCTCTGACTTCCCGCTTCCACCACCCCCACCGGAAACACGCACAAACACACTCACTGCGTGAAACACATTCATCTCCATCTGTAATCGGAGAAGATCGAGTGTTCTGAGTGTGTATGATGGCAATGGAGACACCGAAGAAATGGATTGCTGTATGTTCATCTCTGTTGCTGATGCTGCTGCTTCTCACGGCGGTCGTCGTCGTGCTCGGAGATGATGCTTCAAACCCTAGGTATCGGTTTCTATGAATAGTTGGTGTTTCTTTTGTTTTGAGGTGAATTGTGTGTTTTCGCTACGTGTGTTTGCGTTTTTTGTGAGGATATGTGGTGGAATGAAGTGTTTGTTGTGGAAATTGATGTTTTAGGGGGAATGTAGGTTGAGATTAGTGGTTTTTTGTTTTGTGAATGGAGAATTGGTGTAGAATGAAGCGTCGGTTGTGGAAATTGACGATCTAGGGCTGATTTTAGGTTTAGATGAGTGGTTGTTTGTGTTTGTGAATGAAAATTTGGTGTAGAATGATTGAATGAAGCGTCTGTTGTGGAAACTGGCATTCTAGGGCTGATTTAGGTTGAGATTAGTGGTTGTTTGTTTTGTGAATGAAAAGTTGTTGCAGAGTGAAGCATTTGTTGTGGAAATTGACATTGTAGGGCTAATTAAGGCGAAATTACAGGTTGTTTCTTGTGTAGATGTTTTAATTAAGCTCAAAGTTCTTGTTTAGATTAATCGGAACCTTACGTTCGTATGATTTGAATGTATGTTTCAGAACTGTGGAAACGGAGAAGTTGCATAACCAGAGTTTCTACAACTCGTCAATGGAAGCAAGGTAAAAACAATCAACATTGACTCAGTGAGTCGAGTTATCGCACTTATGTTTCTTCTAGCTCCGGCGCATTTTAGCGATCTCTGAGTCGTTCATCTTCTACAAAGAGTAATGAACCTTAGATCCATTTCGATATCTTCATTCGTGAAGAACACCTGAAACGAAACGGAACGAAACGAAATCACGACCGTTGAGATTCTGGATGTAAGATCTGGACGGTTAATTTCAGTTGTTGATCTCTGGATTCCTCTTATTCATTGATTTCTCTTTGTTCAGATTCGAAGAACCGTTTTCAGTTGATTTTTGTTTTTATTTTCTTTTCTACTTTTTGACGGTTATAACCGTGTAAAAGTAACACCAATGTATTTCTCTCTCACACACTAAAAACACACACATCCTCATTGTTGACTGTTGCAGAAGGAGTGTACTTTAATGGCGGTGCGTCGTTTGCTTTATTAAAATCGTGTGCTCGTGTTAGGTTTCGTGATGAAGAAGATCAAACTGAATTGTAAATTGTTTTTTTTTTGTTTATTATTTTGAAGTAATAATTCCTAAGGTTTTCCGTTGATGCAGAGTGAAGGAGATTGAAGCTTTGAATGAAAATGCAGTTCAAGATCCTGAAGAGATCGTCTCCCTCGTTGAAATGTAAGCATCTCAATATATCTATTTACACTTGTAGTAATTTAGTGACAATGGTTATTTTTGATTGATTTTGATCCTTCTAAATAAAACCTTAGACACCCGTTGTTATATAGGTATAGAGGTTTAGCACAAGTCTATTTAAAATTATATAATCGCTACAAATTAGCCCGGATTCACTGGAAATAATCACACCGATGTTCGTGTCAGAATTTGTTTATGAGAAAATGAACAAAGATTAGATTAGAAACTCGACATCATTATTAGGAATATTTAAAAGGTTTTAAATGGGTTTTTAGTGACATGGGATAGCAGACCTAAGCAAATGATTTGAGGAATTGTGTGACATTTTCGGCGTCACACAAAACAAGATCTTTTGATTAAATGTATAATTATTAAGAGAATAATTTTCTAAAGTGTATTTATACAACGTTTTAAGCTAAATTTTGCCTCTAGGCTGTTAGCAAATTTCACGCGTACATTTTAATGTTTATGTATGATAAGAAAAATGCTTATCCTCAGTATGTAAGCTTAAATTGTTCTATGATTTTATAATTAAAATAAAGTAGATGTGTGAAAATTAAAATTTTCATATGCAAAAGTCTGATTAGAAGAAAAGAGACGTTAGACAGACAGTTAACGTGCGGGTTAAGAAAAATATGTAAAAAATTAATACGGTTCGGTACATCTCTAATAATAAAATTTTAAAACTTGATAAAAATTTCACCTATGGATTAAAAAGGTAAAAGTTAATCAAGTTTTTATAGATTTTTTTTTATGATTCATAGACAATTTCATATTATATTGACATATATTATTTTCTTAAATGTCTTTTATGTGCAGTGATCGGTAGTGGGTATATTGGTTTTACGTTATTTCCTTTAGTGGGTATATGGTTTATACAACCACCACTTTACCCCTTTGTCAAATTTGCCATAAGAGAGGAATCAACCCATGTGACCCTACTCTTTATAAACGAGATCAGTCTACTAAACTTTACACATGGTTGTCTGATTGATTTTGACATCTTTACAACCGGAATAATATTACCTTATTCAAGTTAAATTTTTAGTCTGTTAGAAACTGATATTACTAATATTATTTTCAACATATTCTTTTCGTATGCTATAGGCATTCGCCACGTGAAAATGTTTTCTGTTTAGTTGTTCAAAATCTCCCATAATTTTGGTACCAACAAGCTTATCTTTGACATGTGACACACCATCCCCCATGTGCCTTGATAAAATCCTTTGATGACATTAAATGTAGCAAAATGAGTTGTCAAATCAGCAGTTGACCCGAAATACTTTTTATGATAACAAACAATTAGTGTGTTAAATATGATTAGGTGAACTGTATTATTTCTAATAATAATGATGTTGTCCAGGAGCATGAGAAACTACACTGAGAGGAGGAAACTAGGATATTTCTCATGTGGGACGGGTAACCCCATTGATGACTGCTGGCGGTGTGACCCGAACTGGCATCGCAACCGCAAGCGGCTAGCTGATTGCGGCATTGGTTTTGGGAGGAATGCAATTGGAGGCCGTGACGGTCGGTTTTATGTGGTGACAGATTCTCGAGATGATGACCCAGTCAACCCACGACCCGGCACCCTGCGTCATGCTGTCATACAAACACATCCGCTCTGGATCGTGTTCAAACGTGACATGGTGATCCAACTAAAGCAAGAACTTATTATGAATAGCTTCAAAACCATCGACGCCCGAGGAGTCAATGTGCATATAGCTAATGGAGCTTGCTTAACTCTTCAGTTCATTACTAATGTTATTATTCATGGTTTACATATTCATGACTGTAAACCCACCGGTAACGCGTTGGTTAGAAGCTCCCCTTCTCACTATGGTTGGAGATCAAGGGCGGATGGTGATGCCATCTCAATTTTTGGGTCCAGCCATATTTGGATCGATCACAACTCTCTTTCTCACTGTGCGGATGGACTTGTGGACGCGGTCATGGGCTCTACAGCCATCACCATTTCGAATAACCACTTTGCTCATCACAACGAGGTGCGTAAATCTTGATATTATGATAAGAGGTAGCAAAATAGACGGATACCATTTGATTTATCTAAAGGGAAATTTTTTTATAAATAATTAGTCTGACAATTTAAAGACTTGTAATAATTTGTTTTGTAAAACAGGTGATGTTGTTGGGCCATAGTGACTCGTACGTAAGAGACAAGATGATGCAAGTGACTATTGCATATAACCATTTTGGTAAAGGTTTAATTCAGAGAATGCCAAGGTATTAATATCAATTTAATTCACTATAAGAACTAATTTAGAACAAGACTAGACTGGAAACCAGCTACATAACGGTTAGACTAGTTGTCTTGCCAATTAGACCGGTTTTGTTGGACTGGATTTCAATTTTTTTTTTACCAAAGTTGTATTAATGATTCATTACTACTTCACACTTCATATATTGTTTATTTAAGGTGTCTTGTTGTATTAACATTACAAATCTACACAAGAAAATGAAGCGGTTCATATTTTGTTTTAATTTAGTTACACATATGTTTGTTACTTTTTAATTCGTTATGACCTTAGTGTACAATGATAAATAGATGCATCTGATCTAACATGAATGGGTCAACTTTTGGTGATTAAAATTGCAGATGCAGGCATGGGTATTTCCATGTAGTGAACAATGACTACACTCACTGGGAGATGTATGCCATTGGTGGAAGTGCAAACCCCACCATCAACAGCCAAGGAAACAGATATCTTGCCCCCGCCAATCCTTTTGCAAAAGAGGTACTCCACTCCACTCCACTCTACTTTCCGTTTAACGTTTGGTTTTTCATGGGTGTTTGGATGTTGATTTTGAAATGGTAATTGGGTACGGGTATGATTACAGGTTACAAAGAGGGTGAATACAGATGCAGGTAAATGGCATGGATGGAACTGGAGATCAGAAGGTGATTTACTTCTTAATGGGGCTTATTTCACCCCATCCGGGGCTGGGGCCTCGGCAAGCTATGCCAGAGCCTCTAGTTTAGGTGCTAAATCATCTAGCATGGTTGCTTCCATTACCGCCAATGCTGGTGTTCTTGGCTG
The DNA here is from genome assembly GCA_018326445.1 of Flaveria brownii. Taxonomy (NCBI): domain Eukaryota; kingdom Viridiplantae; phylum Streptophyta; class Magnoliopsida; order Asterales; family Asteraceae; genus Flaveria; species Flaveria brownii. The sequence continues at coordinate 7,950 of BJCN01098888.1, forward strand.
TCGTAGGGGTCACCGATGCTAGCTAGCTTCTCACCATTTTATTTTTTATTTTCACTGTCTTTTAGTGTGTCCCTTTCACTTTTCACATATTCGTCTCTTTTGATCCATTCTCTTGCCGCATTCTGCGCGAGTGTGTCTGTGTGTGGGTTTTATTCACACACTCCTTTTGTCACCATGTTGTTGTGTGTCGTGCAACCTCGGCCAAGATCGAAGTGTTGTTCACAGTGTGGTTTGTGTTTTAGATCTAACTAGGTATATTGGTTTTAGGTCATGAAATTGGTTTTCTTCGGCCTTTTTTCCCTCTAATTTCTCAAGTGTAATTTTTGTTTCTTAAGTCGATACAAGTTTGTAATGTCGAACCTATTCGGATCATGAAATTAAATACAAGTTTTATTTTTTTAACTTTTTACTTTCTTTATGATGTTGGAAGTATTATTAAAAGAGTTAAACAATGTAACTTGAGGACTCACCAAGTCATAAGATTATTTTCTCTAAAGGCTAAGAATTGTGGGGTTGACTCGAGTTTTTCATATAAAAAGGGCGTACCTGGTGCTGCAAAGAGCTCCCGCGTTTTCGCAGGGTCCAGGGAGGGTCCGTCCCATTTAAGGGAAGATGTACGCGGTCTTTCCCCCACATTTTGTGGGGAGGCCGTTTCCACGGATCGAACCTGAGACCTTCGGTCCCTTAGGAACAGCTTTTACCGCTGCGCCAAGGCCCGCCCTCGACTCGAGTTTTTCATATAAAGACTTTATATCTTATAACAAGAGTTCTGTGATCCCGACGAACCTTTTAACCCCCTTGGTTTCGCACAAAAAAGTAAACAAGAAATAAAAACACAAGCATTACAAAATGATGGAAGCATAGGTTCGTCATGTGCCAAGACAACAATCATCTTGTTCCAGCTTTTCATCTTTTATATTTTGGCGTTGAAGAGGTTGGTGTGGTCATGATTTTGGTTTCTTTAATAATCATGTTTTCTTTACTACCACCAAAAGGTTTCAGAAGACTTTTATATATATATATATATATATATATATATGTATATATTATTTATTATTGTTATTTTGTCAAAGCTTGCAATGATCTTGTCTCGAAAACATTAAAGAGCATTGGATCCTTCCTCACCAGTTGTTTAATTTAGAAAAGTGCACTTTATGGAATGCTTTCTCCCTCCAAAAATCTTAGTGGGTCAACTAAGATTTTGACCAAATCTATCGGGATGTTATTCTACCGGTCAGACTCACCACTCACATATTTAGCCACCTCTCCAGATTTTTTTAACCGACAACTCACACACACATCTAATTTTATTTTTAAACTTCATCAACAACCAACGCCTAGATAATTCAAATTGCCACTCTCAAAACTTAAACTCACATGTCAAAACTTAGTTGGTCTTGCAAACAATTGATCTTGTACAAATGTCAAAAGAAAACTAAACCATGATTTGCATTGGACTTGATTTGGGAATATAGAAGTTGGATATAGATATGCGTGTAATGAATCGTGGAGGGAATATAGAAAAACTCAAACCTAACAAAATAAAAAATATTCATCTGGTATAATTACTTTAAACTATACTATGCCTATTTACCCATTTCAAAACTTGATATATGGACATTATATAAACTGAAAAAGATAATATATGCTATTTTAACTTTGTCGAAATTACTAGATACTTGAAGTTATAAAAATTTCCAAAAAAAATTCTACTTTGAATATTTTATATCTCAAGCTTGTTTTCTATTTGAATATGAGACAGTGTTTTAGGTTATTCACTTAAAATTGCAACATGTGATTTTAAACAGCCTTAAAATTATAAACAATGATCTCGACACTAGTTAGCGAACGAGTATCCAACAGGTATGAAACATTTTGAATAACGGCAGCACCAAAACTCGTCCCTAAATTGGAGTGCAAGGAAGACCTCAATCCCCTTTCTCATACAAATTCCTATATACATCCATAGTCATTCTTGCCATCAAACCAAACACCATATAAATAGCATGCTCACATGCGTTTATGGTCATATGTTACATCAATGAATGAAGGGTGGCCCTCCATGTGAGCTCTCTCTTGAACACACATGATTTAGGCCTTTCGACTTTCGGTGCCTACATTTGACATATAAACAGTCCACTGTCCAGTGCACACTTTGATCTTATTATTGTACAACTCACTTCTGCACATGGTACTACTCAAAGTGACCACAAATCTGACTCAAGGATTAGGCATCTTCAGTACAACACAGTTAATGTTAGTCCTGTTGGATGCCTACATTTCTATAGAAGATTAGAATATGACAATAGGCGCTTACAACTTTGTGCTGCCAATGTACAACTCAACAATGATAAGGTGCCAGCAAACTTAAAGCGTCGGCGAAGTCGACTCACAGCGAGTCCTCTTAGCAAACTTGCCAAAATCTGATCTAAAGACCCAAGCCGAGTCTGTAAATACTCATCTCAAAAGAAAAGGTATGAGTTTAAGAAGAGAATAAGTCATTTCTTAGATGTCTCTTTTCCAGCATTCTTCTAGCCGCTTGCGAGTTGGTTGAAAATAGCTTGTTAAAGCTATGTTTTAATTAACTGGTTCGAGTCAAGCTTCATACCCCGAGCTTAATTAGGCATTATATTGATTCGGGTCAAGCTTCATACACCGAGCTTGATACATATGATATTATTTCAACAATATATATACTATGATATTACATATAAGTATGATTAAGAAAACTAAACAGTATATATAGTTTAATGTGTGTATAATATAAATAAATATATACACATAAAAATAAAATTAATAGTAAGCCGATCTCAAGTTTATAAATTACTCACAAGCCAAGCTTAAACTTAGTCGAGCTTAGGCTAGGCTCGTCTCGTTTATACCCTACATTTGAGTGCAAATGCCAATTTCAATTTTCAACCTATTTACGAGTAAACGTGACTTAGGTTATGCTTTGACGTTAACTAGTCAAATAGGTCAAATCAAAACAATTAGCCAAAACCAAAACGTTTTGAAAGTCATCCAAAGTATATTCAAACACGTGATTAACATTGTAATAATATGGTTCGTTTATAAATATAAAAAAATATTTATGCAATTCTAGAAAAGAAAAGGCAAAACTAGCAATTTCCACATAAAAACTTTTAATTTTGCCACCAAGTAATACACATTGAGAAAAAGATACCACAATCTACTATCTAGAGTTACCTTAAGAGAAGTACAATATGAATCTAAAATGCAATACACCAGTAGAAATAATTTCTGACTTATGTATCGAATACATACCCGGCCTCTGCAAAGTGGGATTTTACCAATGCAAGAGCCCTTGAGCGATGAGAAATCTTGTTCTTTTCTTCCTTGGGCATTTCAGCATACCTGTAACGACAGAGAGCATAAAATAAAATTAAGTTGCAATGGAGATTCGAGGTGGCAAGATGCACAGTTAAAACGAGTTGGCTAACTGCTCATAACATATTCTGCTTCAAAAGGGAATTTTTTTTTTAGTTCTTTAGTTTCTAAAACTTGTAAATAATTTGAGTTGATTATTGCAAAAACAAGATTCTCACCATAATTATTTAAATTTTTAAACAAAAACAATTTAGGAGGTTATATGCACTATAAATAGATTCCAGGTGATTTTCAACTTACTTGACATGTTCCCCTTATAACTTATTTTCATTTGACATGTTTGATAAACCAAAAAAAAATGGCCCGTTCATAAGCAAATTGGTCAAAATCTCCACCTCCAATAATGATGATAATTTAGAAAGAAAAGGGAAAATGAGATTACGTTTGTTCATAGCCATCAGGTTGGAAGACTGGATCCCATCCAAAGTCCTTTGGTCCTCTTGCAGGAACAATCTTCCCCTACAAGAGTAAATTTTGTGTTAAATTATTTAAAATACCTATCAAGTGACGACGCCTACTACGCCCACTAGAATAATACACGCAAATACCATTTCAAACTACAAAAGATAAATTAAAACAGTCTGATGAGTATGAAGCAACATGAATATAATAAAGCATACCGGTGTCTTTCCCACGAATGTAATGGGTTCAGAATTTGGCCCAATAGCAAGAGAAAATATACACAGAGCATAGGCAGATTTATCCTCATAAGCCATCAACATATTGTTTAGACCTGCAAAAGTAATTCAAGTTCTTAACAAACATGATATTAATACAGTTCAACAACAAGGTTAAATTTGGAATAGAAGTTAATTCAAGTACCTTCATGACCAAGCTTTTGGAGAAACCACTTGCTATGGATCAGCAGTAACACCAGCAACAAAGTATAAACATTAATGTAAGAATGGTGCAAATTTTACCAAAGTACAGATTTTTGTTCAAACACTTTCAAAATATCACTTATCATCTTAGCAAAATTCTTAACATTTTCCGTAACTATTTTAATCTATTCATGAATTAGGTATTTGTCATTATTATGTTAAAAAAGGGCATCTGTAATTATTATCAATTAACGAGTACGGTAGGGTTTTTATATTTTTAATTATTACAACTCTACCTCCCTCAAGAGAAATCCCACCCTCAAAATTGCAACTGCTGAATACCGAAGAAACTACTGATATAAGGACGAATAATTTATAATTCATAGCTCAAAATTCAAACATATGGAGGTTGAATAAACATCTAGTAAATTAAACATATGGAGGTTAAAAACTTTTAAGGTATGAATTATCATGCGATGTACCAAGAAAAAAATAGATCTTGCTTATGTCTTTGGTTACCTTCGGGTCTACACATGCAGCTAAAGTGCACAGCGAACGCCTCCATCTAAGGCACATCAAGGGGAATACCTCCTACCAGATCTTGCCTCACCTCTTAAAGCACATACATCCGATCACTTTAAGGTCGCCTCACACGCAGGCTGCCTAAGGCCCACTTTTTACAACACACACGCCTTCGAACCTAGAAAACTCTCAACTACATAATCTATAGAATCATGCTTCATGTCTTACTTTTGTGATAGACCGATAGTATCTGGTTGAGATGTTACACTTATGGTATTAGAGCCCGTCTACAAGAAAGATACGAGTCGCAAGGCATGTCGGACCTCAGATACCATCAATGTTGTTTGGGAGATCTGTCGTGGATGGGTGACATGTGAGAAGCCTCTAATCGGGTAACCAAAAAAAGGTTGTGATTTTAGATGGACAATAAGACAATATTCGTTGGTATAAGAGATCAAGTGAGTCACTCTAGAATAGAGGGGGCCGAGGGGCTAACCTTGTTGAGAACAATGACTCCCTAAGGAGGGTGGTGGTATCACCTTGGACAAATACTACATCGTTCCTTACAGGAGATATACCAGATCGTAACTCGTAAGGAATATCAAGTGACCTCGTGAGAAATGTCCACTTAGGTAACCAAAGATATAGTCATGAACTCCTAATGAGCAAAGCAGATAACATTGTTGGTGTTGAGGGTGGGATGTTAGAGAGACATATAAATACTTGTTGCAACAAAACTTTTGTTTTAAAGTTAATTTAAAACTACATAACTTTAACAGCTTTATTTTAGCAAACAGCACTTGAATATCATAACACTTGCATTGAGAAGGCACATCCTATCAAGTATCACCCCTAATAGATTTAAGCATATAAGAAAACTCATATAAACAAGAAATGAATTATGAATAGTTTAACTTGTGAGTAGTGCTTTTATAAAAGAAAGGAACCCATAAAACATCACCTTAAGAGAAAGCAAAAAGAAACAAAGAAGTGCAACCAATGGAGACTTACATGTAAGGCCCTGCAAACAAGACAATGGATGATGTTTACAAAATATAATAGACATATGATGAACAAACAAATATATTATATTTGCAAATTGATCATCATGACTTCATATCAACTTTAAACATCTTCCACATCAAAATGTATGATGTAAAACAAAATAATTTGATTGTAACTAACCAGGGAGTCCCTTCAGAGCATTGAAACAGAGACAAGTGTCTTCAACCAGCACGGGACCTTTCACCTACAAACACAAACACATCCCACTTCAAAAAACAACTCCGAAAGATCATCAAGGGCGGTTTTCTTTTACCGGCAAACACACACTTTCTACTATACTCCTAAATTCACAACATCTGCACTGCAAACACACACAATTTCTGCTATACACATGCACTACTCCTAAAATCACCACACCTACAAGGCTACAAACACACATACTTTCTACTCTACACCTGCTCTACTTCTAAAATCACTACACCTAACAAGCACACATACTTCCTGCTATACACCTACTCTACTAAAATCACAACACCTAATAAACACACACACACACCTCCTATTATATACCTGCTCTACTCCTAAAATCACAAACATTCATGCACCCTGTAAGATTTGAACCCACAACCATTTGATTGAAAATTACATCACTTTACCACACGACGTCCTCTTCGGGCCATCAATGACGACTATACTATTAGAAAACATTAGTATTGTATTAGACTATATTATTATTAGAGTTCAGTATCGATTATTACTAGAGTTGAGCACACAGGTCTGTTTATGTTTTCAGGGTTTCACTATAAACTCTATATAATGTAACCAAATCTATCGATAATAATTCATTCGGTCTTTTACTATCTTAAGTATTAAACGTACCTGGTTAGCTGCCAAACGAGCTTTCTCTTTGGCAATATCTTCCGGATCCCCTTGCAGCTCTGGCACTGTAAATCAAACACCCACAACATCACAAAAAACAACATCTTTAACGTTTATCAAAGCATTACAACTGCAATATATACTATACATACAGTCGAGCTTAAGGGACTTAAAGGGGATCGATTGCCCTAATATAACTTTAACTTCTTCAAGCTTCTTCGCGTTTCCCGTCACGAACGTCACAGGAGGTAGCTTCACCGGCCCACTTCCGGACACCAGCCGCGTCGCCGCCATCATCGCCGCCGTTCTCCGATATCCAGCTTTACCATCAACGATTTCCCCTCTTTTGATTGAAGATTATGGGCCTGAAGTTATTGTTTGGGCTAAAGCCTGTATAATGTGTTTGGGTCAAGCCCTTAATGGTGTGTAAACGAATTGGACATTAGTACATTACCCAAGGCCCAAGTCCATATTGTCTATTTGTCTTTGTAATTCACAAGGGTCCTAACATATCACATTATAAATCGACACTCCATGTACGCCTCGTATAGTACATACGTGACGTATAAGGTCAGATACACTGAAAATGAGTAAAATTCAAAGGGGGCTATCAGATGCTATACGCTCCATATAGCCTATACATCCCCCTATACGACACATATAGGACTATACGCCGCGTATGGTAAAATTTGACATTGACTACGACGAAAAATGCAGTGGACTATGAGATGGATTGTATGCCTCATATAGGGCTATATGACCCACTTATATGGCTCTATAGTGCTATACAACCCGTATAGAATTCCGGGGTGTTGATTTAATTTGGGGGTGTCGATTTAATTTGAGGGTGTCTTAATAACCGGTCCCATTAATAAAGGTGCATGGCACGAACGGCGAAACAGGTTCTGGGTTGAAACTAGTTCGCATTGAAACTGGTTTGTCTGGTTGTGGTCTAAGTTAAGTTTAAGTTACAGGTAATTAGATTAAAAGAATTATGTTTAGTTATAAATAATAATCTACATTCAACTAATTATTTCATAGAATTGATAAACGCATCGAAATCTATTAATCTATCAAAGTGAATTAACGATAAAATTATGAGCCTATAGGCTCAAAAGAGCATGGATGTTTTCCTCTTACACATTATACATGATATATCCTGTTATTTGTTGAACACAAGTCACTAAAGCATGTTGCTATTATAGACTAATAAATCAAAGCTAACGTAGGACGTCACTGTTACAAGAATATATGTAATAGTTTAGGGAGTGTGTGCACAAGATATTAACCCGTATCACATATCCTTTACACTTAATGAGAGTGTTTTATTGATGTTTATATGAATACAAACAAACAAACAAACTCAGTATATCCCACTCAAGAGCAGGGTCTGGGAGGGGTAGGTGGTGGCGAGTCTTTCCCCCATCCAGATAGATAGAGAGACCGCTTCCAAAGAGACCATCGGCTCGATAACAAAAGCAATAGCGCTAGCAAATCAGCATATAATCAAACATACGATATATGATATATGATATATGATATATGATATAGCACACATCATACAACAAACAATAAAATATCACCAAAAGGAAATATAAAATAAACAATCATACATCAGAGAAGCAGCAAGTTTCCCCTAAAAAGGCAGAAGCGTACTACATACACATCAGGCCCCGTAACAAGTAGTCAAAATCCCTTCCTAGCTACAGAAACCACTAAAAGTCCTTAATTTTAATTCTACGCCTCCACTCACTCCTATCCTCGATCATGTGCTCAGAGAGGTGCAAGTGTACCATATCTCGTCTAATTATCTCTTCCCAAGTCAATCTAGGTCTTCCTCTACTCTTCCTACCCTCTAGGAT
>BJCN01098929.1:0-11741 GCA_018326445.1 Flaveria brownii
TTGAAGTCTATCATTTTCTTTTGTTATTGCTCGCACCAATCAATGTGAGTTTCGCGGGCCCGTTTTATTACAATTATTATAAACATCAAGGGGGAAAAAATATGCTCAATCCTTTTATTTTGTAAACTCATTTACATTTTGGGACTATTGTGTCTACTGTTGGGTAAGTTAATATCTAGTACATGCATGAGTTATCTATGTGGTTCTTTATTCACAACTATTTAACTCCGGTGTTGAAGCCGGTGGACAGGTATTGATAGTAGTATTGGGCTGACACCCCACCCTGTTTATTAGTATACTATTTGAAACTGACATTGGCCACAGACGGGCCCTAGGGTGAATATGTTCCGACAAGGTACGTGTGTACGTTATAGGTTTAGTTGTTAGGCTCATGTTTACATGTGATATTACTTGCTTATAACTGTATGCACTTATTTCCTACCAAACTATTACAAAGCATCAACTTTTGTTTATTATTTAAACTTGCGAACTCACAAAAAATATGTTGACCTTTTTGAGCATATCTTTTCAGGTAATAAACATCGAGGATTGCTATAGATGTTGCCTTAGTGGTGACCTTAAGAAATGCATTTTAGACTTGCTCGAGCGTTTCATGCAATTGTGTTACTTTATTTTATCTTTGTTGGGCATGTTTACCTTTACTTGTTCCCGGGTTGTGGGATTCAAATTCATTATACTTTTTTGACAATGTTTGTTGTGGAATTGACTAGCTACGACACAAGGCTCCACTTGTGTCAGGTGACGTCATGACGCGTTGGTTTTTCATCATTTAATGCATTCTATTAACCATCAATGTGTTATGACGATTCCATCCGTTATATCCTCGTGTTTCTGCTATAAGCGGGGGTGTGATATCATCGCCCCTTCCTATATTAAACCTTAACAAACCTACTCAACAAAGAAGGGATGGAATGTTTTGTTTAGATCCGAGAAGTACCGTTGACGTTGTAGGGTTCCGACCACCCACCATCGACGTTCAACATATTCAACACCAAAACCTAGATCCATTATAATCATTGGTTTGTGCTTTAATTAAATATGCTAGGATCATTGATTGTATTGATTAGGCCTGTAAATGAACCGAACGAACACGAACATCAGCATGTTCGTGTTCGTTCATTTAACTTTTACCGAACACGAACACGAACACGAACACATTATCGAACATGTTTTTTTGTTCATGTTCGTTCATTAAGAAATAAAAATGTTGGTGTTCATTCATGTTTGTTCGTTAAGAAATTAAATGAACAGTTCCCGAACATAAACGAACACAAATGAATAATAATAAATGAACATAAATGAACAATAATAAACAAACAAAACTAAACAGAAAAAACATTAAATGATCATTTTGGAATTTTTAGGTGTATTAGTGGAAATTAAATTCTCACTAAACTTATAAGTTTCTAGCATAACTTAATGCACTTATGTTTCAAATGTTAACACATAATACTCTTTTATTAACATGTTAATATATATAAATAAACAAACATAAATGAATAAACATAAACGAACGTAAATGAACGAACATATATGAACGAACATAAACGAATGTTCATGAACGTAAATGAACAAACAAAGCATGTGTTCATGTTTGTTCGTTTAATTAAACGAACACGATTTTTTTGTTCATGTTTGTTCATTTTCTAAATAAACGAACATAAACGAACTTCCTGCCGAAGAGTTCATGAACAGTTCATGAACGTTCGGTTCATTTACAGGCCTAGTATTGATAATTGGGTTCTATGGCCATCAAGGAAGACAAGTGGGTGGGTGGGTTGGGTTGTTCTACCATAGCAACAACAATCATAATCATCCTCCTCATTGTCGTGTATTAGTTAAAAACGGATTAAGCGAATAAAGACTATTAATAAATAATATAGTTTATTAATGTATAAAATATGTCTTTAGTTAACAACTCATTTGTGCAGTCACTTATTGATTTTCTTTCAAATATGTCTTTACGAGACCTGTTTAATTCAAAGGATGTCTACTCCCCTGTTGGAAACATGACTATTAAGTTTTCCCAAGAATAGTTCTAATTGTTTAGTAATTTCTAATACCCTGATTCAACTGGAAACCCGACTGCACTATTAGCAATTGTCACCAATATGCTTACACAGAGCATGCATCCACTACTTATAACAAAGAACCTACTCAATACGATAGAAGTGTGCTAGATCAACCCTTATAAAAATGCATACAGCTAGAACAAAATAGGTCACGACGTGAATGTGGTATAGGGCATAGTTGTTTTTTTTTTAATTTACTATTCTACATTTTTATTTAATCAAATGTTGTTTTATTGCAATTTTTATTTTATTGTCATGCTTGACATATCTTAATTATTACTGTTATAAAATAAGACCAGTGTATAAAACTCAAAAAACCATGTATCATCAAAAAATGTAGAATACATGCTTACAATGGGTATTATAAACAGTAACTATGGGTATGCATTTCTAAATACATGCTTACAATGGGTATTATAAAAAAAAACACCAAAAACCATGTCCTTTCAAAAACATCATCAAAAAATAATATTCTAAATACATGCTTACAATGGGTATTATAAATAGATGGAGGGGTTTAGAGTCATTTTTATAAAAAATAATATTCTAATTATCCAAACCTGTATAATTGGCGTGCATCCCTCACCTTGTGTCTGCAACCCCAAACTTTCATCAATGGCTGACGACAGAGAGACGCTAGTGTCGATCACCAACAACAGCAAGCGAAAGTCAAAGTCAAACTTCTGGATCATCAACGCTCTTGAATCCACAAGCTTCTCATGGATCTTCATCGATCAATCGAACCCCTGGAGATCTGCTCTCTCATGGCTAATGTTCTTCATCCTCACCATCGCCGTTCCCCTCATGTCACATATCGTGTATCAGTGCAATACATGTGATCACAGACACCAACGACCCTTCGATTTGATCGTCCAGTTGTCGCTCTCGATCTGCTCTACACTTTCCTTCATTAGCTTGTCGTCGTTTGCGAGGAAATACGGTCTCCGGCGATTCCTGTTCCTTGATAAGTTGTCGGATGTTAGTGCTAAAGTTCGTGATGGATACTCCGATCAGCTTCATGTGAGTTGCATATACATCTCTTAGCTAATTCGTCGTAGTTAATCTCATTTGAGTTCGTTTTAGGTCGAATTTTAATGAACACCAACACAAATTTACGTAATCTCATCATCGTGCTCCTTAAATTGTTCGTTTTGTGTAATTTTGAGGATTAATCTGTGAATAGATTTGAGAATTGATGTTTTAGAAGTTCGATGATTTAATCAACGATTTACGTAATTTTGGCCTAATGATTTTGACAATGTTCAAATTGTTCGTTCTGTGAAATTTTGAAGGTAAATCTGTGAATAGGTTTGAGAATTGAATGTTTTAGATGTTTGATGATTTAATCAATGATGATTGGTAATTTTGGCCTAATATTTTGATAACAATTTTTAGATGGTTTTACTTAAAAAGTCGGAGATCTTTTTAGTGATTGAATATACGTGTATTACAATCCAGAATTCACGATTATGAAAGTAGGCTGTGATTTGATTGATTTGAATTTTGGTTCACAATTTTTATGGATTATTCGATTTCGTGATGAACTTGTATTTGTTTTGGGACGAAGGTGTCGTTTTCGTGGGGTCTAGATGATGCTACTTTTTGGTATATTAAATACATCTGGGAATCTATTTTCAAATTTGGTACTTCTCTCAAGCAAAATACTATTTGCACCAAAATTCAATGGAACTTGTAGGGTTTACAGAATAGAATTGGAATAATATCTCTTCATAGTTATTAATTGCACATAGTCTAACTATAAGTGACCTATTCTTTTGATTCTGCTTTTTTTCGAATTCAAATTCAAAATGGTATGTAAATCTCAGACAAAAGGGCTTGTAGTCTAGGCGTATAAAAGTGTGTAATTTTGGACTGTTGCTCCTTAAGTGATTGAGAGTTCTAGTCCTGTGGTGAAAATTACTGTAGATTTAAGGGTAGGTTTACAAGCTAGCTGCCCTAAAAAAGTAACAAAAAAGATTTTAATTTTTGGTCAGACAGATTGAACATTTAGATGGGATGGCAAAACGGATGGGTCAATTATGGTAATGGATCACTCACTGGTGAAATGCAACTTTCTCAGTAAACATGTGGATGTGGGTAAGGGTCAAGTTGAATATGACCCGTGAGATTGAGACATCTATTTTCCTCTTTTTCAATTTTCTTGTGAATCCATGATTTGAAAGTAAAAGACACTATAGTTTATTTTTCTATATCAGACAGAAGTATATAATTAGAGAGAAACCCATGATTATTGTCTTAAAGCTGGTCAAACTAACATATGGACTACTTGACTCTTTATATATGCAGAGATCAATGAAGCTACTGTGCTCATTCATCGTTCCATGTTTTCTTGCTGACAGTGCATACAAGATATGGTGGTTCAGTTCTGGTGGAAACCAAATTCCATACATTTCCAACATTTACTTAAGCCACACCTTGGCTTGTACTCTGCTTTTGTCTTCTTGGTTATACAGAACATCACTCTTCTATCTTGTGTGTGTTTTGTTCAAACTCACCTGTTATCTGCAAATACTTAGGTTAGAGGATTTTGCTAAAGTGTTTGAAAAGCAAGCAGATGTTGGTTTGATATTGATGGAACACCTTGCTATTAGAAGAACTCTTCGTATTATTAGCCACAGGTTTCGTGCTTTTATTTTGTCTACTCTGATCCTGGTTACTGTCAGTCAGTTTGCATCTCTGCTTGTTACAACTGAGACCGGCTCACTTGTAAATATTTCCACTGCTGGAGAACTTGCGGTAATCTCACTTTTAGATTTGCGTTTGGTGTTGATACATAGAACTAGAGGTGGCCACTAGCCACTTCGACCCGTTTGTGGGTAGAGCGGGTTGATTTTTGTATGGTCATATTTTGAAAAGTTAGATGAATGGAAGGGGTATGAACAGGTCATGTGGGTTTAACGTCACCCAAATTATACTCAAAATGTTCTCGTAAAAATAGTTTATTTGAAAATATATATTATCATTGTAATGTAATTTTATGGTTTTCAAATCATATTTAAAAGTCAAAAGAAAACAATTTTTATTTAGCATAAATATGTTCCCATAAAAAGAGTTTGCCAATGAGGTCACACTTAAGTTTTGGATTATGATTGAGTTGCAGCTGTGCTCCATGACGCTTGTGAGCGGTTTATTCATTTGCCTACGAAGTGCTGCAAAGATCACACATAAAGCTCAATCTGTGACAAGTTTGGCAGCCAAATGGCATACTTGTGCTACCATTGATTCATTTGATGATGTGGGCACCACTGAAGAGACCCCGGAAGGTAACATTTCTGATCGGGCTAACCAACAATTCAATGCACATATGGATTCAGACTTGGATGAAGGAGATGAAGATGAATTAGATAATACAAAAATGTTTCCCATTTATAGGGATACAATCTCATACCAGAAGAGACAGGCCTTAGGTGAGTCGCAATAGTTGGTTTAAACTAAAGTAGGGAAATTTAGCATGTTTACCTATATATGGGTTGATCTGATTTATGTTACCTTTGGGTCTAAATACCGGAACTGATCAAATGGGTCAAAGGTCATTTCAGTTGTTTTTAACTGTAAATACCTGAACTATAAATCCTAGAACTCTCTTATAATAATTTGACCTGACCCATTTTGACCAAATTAATAATCTGCTGTTCTAATCATATGTGAAGTTTTAAGAAGTGGATAGAGAAGCGGTTGCAGGTGGGTACTACCCGACCCGACCTGTTTTGACTGAACCTGTTCCACCCCGTTATGCACATCTAGTTTAGTTGCAGATCCAAAGACCCCTAGACAAAAGCTATCAAGTATCTTGTTTTGTGATTAGTCTGTCTGATTTTTAAAAAGGAGTTCTTTTTGGTTTCTTGCAGTGACTTATTTTGAGAACAACAGAGCCGGGATCACTGTATTTGGATTCATGCTGGATAGGACATCACTGCACACCATCTTTGCAATCGAAATGACACTCACACTATGGTTACTTAACAAAACAATTGGTTTCTCATGACCGATTCTTTTCGACCCCATTCCAAGTAGTTTGCTTTTCAACTTTTGCTCGAGAAAAATACAGAAATCAGTATTGATACTGGATTTAATGTATAAGTACCATGTGTGTTTCTCAATATGTAGTACTGGCTTGATTGAAATCGACGTGTAACATCATCCGCTTAGCTCCACTTGGCATCGTGTAATTGGTTGCTCAGTAATCAAGATTCTGCTGTATTCTCTGCTTGGCCTTTCTGAGTGGTGCCAATTCGTATATTACTGTGTGTCAAAGCAACCAAAGGTGTCATCCTGGAGTTAAGATTTTACTCTATTGCCACGTGGGCTATCTGGTGCGTTCTATGATTGGTGGAGTGATACTGACGTGTCATTTAGGAATCAAGATCCTTGTATACTATTTTGTGCATTTGTATCTTATAAATTGTTTTCTGCATATATTTTGTATGCTAGAATGGATGTATAAGTGTTGGAAGGCTTGGATGAACATTTTTTAATCAGCTTGTATACAAGTAATTATACTAACATAATATATATATATAAAATAAAATATATTGTTGAAGACACTAGTCTAATCCTATTACATGCTAACATGTATTTCTTTTATTCATGTAATTTGTTTTTGTACTAAATTATTAATGGTCTTGTACACTTCCACCAAATAAAGCGTTTACTTAAATTTATTATTTTAAGAAACAAGACAAACTTTTGTTACGCTCTATAATATGTTACTACTATTTAAAAAATCAAAAATCGAAACCATAAACTTCATAACGAGTCACAGTCAACCGATGGACTAATGGGGACGTTGAGATTGAGATGGCATAACGGAGTGAGCTGAGCCGCGTTGGTGAGGTTAACCGGGATTGTCTGAATCGCATTCTTGAGACAATGGCAAGTACCTCTAAGAACATCTCTTGAAGCGTTAGCCGCTTGCACCAAGTCTTCTGCACTAGCACAACACTGTGGGCTAGGCCGGTTCGAGTTTCCAAACAAAAAAGACTCGCAATTCATCAACTTTAAAATTACGTCACCACAATCCACTTGTGAGTTTACATGTTTAGACAATGAAACCACGATGATCATAATCAAACCAAACACGATCATGCTTCGAGCCATCTTTTCTTCAGAGTCAAGAAATTAAAAAAGTAAATTTATAATGTATTTTTTAATGAGTTCTAGGGGTTAGGGTAAAGGGTCTTTATAAGGGGGATTGTGTCTAATTAACTGTTAAGAAATTAATGCTTAGTTAACGTATGATAATATTAAAGGCGTTATAATATAATTATGTCTCATTAAACTAATTGAAACTTACATACTGAGATTGGAAACAGTTTGAATATGTACCTTATAGGGAAAAAATAAATGAATATATTTATTATTATTTTTTTTACTTTAAGTTAGAAAAATATATGAAAGAAATTGATTTCAATGATTTGATTGTGTGAGAAAATAAGAATTTTTCTCTTGTAAGAAGAGTGAACATTTAAATTGTCTTTAAAATAAATTAATAGTTATTAATACTTAGATTAATTCAGAATTAAATATTATAGAAGAAATGATACTTTTTTGAGATATATAAATACACATTTTGAATTTATTTTTTCTTTGTTAATTAAAAAAAAGTTTTGGAACAAAAAGTTATTAAAATTGTCTAAAGTGTATACCATATTATAAATAAGAGTTAATTACACAAAATGTCCCTAGCGCAAATAACATGTTTCAGTACTAACTTTTTTCAGAAACAAATTTAGGTATTATGCTTTCAATTTTATAACATGTTTAATTATTAACACTAAGTTCCGTTAAACTTTTGTTAAATGAGTGTAAAACGACCAAAATTAACCTTACATAGTAATATGGGCCATTTATGTAATTAACTTAAAATTAACTGGAGGGACCATTTTTTTAACATACTTAAAAAATGACGAGAAACAACCAGTCAACCATCTCTCATCGCCACCGCTAGTCATCGCCACTTACTACCATCACCACCTCCTCTCTCGTTTTATTGATAATAACCTCCCTAAAATTGTGGCTTTTCAACCACAAAACCAAAGCCCCATCGCCACTATCGAACTTCCCCACCATACCACCACCACCACCACCACCACCACCACCACCGAACTGTACCACCGTCTCCAACAACCACCATCATACCCCACCACTTAAACTTCTTAACCATCGTCATTAGAAGACAAACACTTTCATCATCAAACATGAACTAATAACAAAGAAATCAAAATAAATCAGAAGAACATAATTCTAGAATATATGAACCACCTACCCATGTGACTACCACCACAGGCCAACCTCTGTTATGCAAATCGTTGTACACCACCCTTACCATCGACTTGCACGCTACCCGCTTGGGTTGGGTAGAACCATTGTTGCACCACCATTGTTGCTATGTTCAATTTTCTAGTCGAAACCCTGCTTTGGTGGTTTTCGGTAAGGAACCATTACATGTATCATGTATGCTCCACCATCACCATCGTTCTCTTGGTTTTCCCTTTTTCTTCTATCTAACCCTAATCAAGGGGTTTTTTTTTATTTATTTAAATTGGGTGGAACAAACTGTGAATGGAAGATTGGTGATGAGGATAATAAGAAGTGTGATGATAAACAGAAGGTGGTAGATGATGATGAGGCGGAGGTGGTGGACCATGATGGGTGGTAGTGCCCCTTATGGTTCTTGAAAACGTTGACTGGTAGGTGTTGTTTTTTTTATAGTTTAGACTCTATTTTAACACACGTACCATTGTATATTCATTTGTTTGATAGTCTTTTAATGGTCATTAAGAGGATATCTTTTAATGTTTCATAGACTCTTAATGGTTAAAAGACAACCCTAATGCTGAATGGTTAAGAGGTACCATTAAAATTTTACCTCTTAACCATTCAACATTTAGGTTGCCTCTTTCGTTAGTTACATAATGGTCCCTTTAGTTACAAAAGGGTATTATAGTCATTTCATCAAGATTTAACAGAATACTTAACGAAAGTTAGTCTTAATATCTAAACAAATTTTTATTTCCATTATAACTACCGAAGATTATCGTGCATTCAATATTTTGACATGGTGGAAAGGAAAAGAATCTCAATTTCTGGTTCTTTCCGCTATGACCGTGATTTACTAAGGTGTTATTTGTTTTTTCTGCAGGAAAGCGTTTGCAGTCTGCGGATCACATCTGCAAACATCTGCAGCAGAAGAGGTGGACAAACGTTTGCAGTCTGCAAGAAAAAGACTGTTTGTTTTTTTAACATCTGCAGACTGTTAAAATATTCTGTAATTAAAGTAAACCTAATTTTTAACCAATAAACAAACAACAACAAAAACTAAACAATCAAACACTTGCCCATTTCTATTAACCAACAAACAAACAACAACAAAAAACACAATCAAATATTATCAAACATAAACATAATCCATTATGACAAATCAAACAAACCTACATTATCAAACATAACATAATCCATGTGACAAATCAAACAAACATAAACAAATTTAATCAAGATCAAACATAAACAAATCCATTATGACAAATCAAACAAACCTAAACATTATCAAACATAAATATAATCCATTATGATAAATCAAACAAAATTAAACTAAACTAAACATTATCAAACAAACCTAATCCATTATGACAAATCAAACAAAACTAAACTAAACTAAACATTATCAAACAAACCTAATCTATTATGACAAATCAAACAAAACTAAACATTATCAAATGCTACAAATCAACCTAGCAAATCTCAAAAATTAAAGCTGGAGTTAAAATAGTAAACTATTTATTTATGCCAACAAAAATGCAAAGTGACCGAAGGTGAGGCTGGATTGTAGATGTTCAAGGTGGCCCTAAGGGCTGTACACAATGATAACAAAGATGAAAGAATAAATATTTTCAAACCCAAAGAATCAAGATGAGGTGGCGAGTGATGAGCTTAACGTTGGTGGTTGAAAACTTTTTCCTCGGAGTAGAGGCCGACACTTAGATATAAACTCATTTTCTCCAAACAATCAACCTTTATGGTGTCGGATTCCGGCGTGTTTAGGAGTTTTTGCCCGTTCGACGACGATGTAAATACAACCACTACCGCCACCCTCACCGACTATTGAGCCGACCAAGACCGGCTATCACTACCATCTAGCGCTATCTAAGTTTTATGCAACTCCTCATATTCTAGAGGAGGAATTTCGTTTAGCAACTTTGATTTAGTGGAGGGTATGAGAGATGAAGATTTTTTTTGTCTATTCAAATGAGGAGTTGCTTTATTAACATGAGGGGATGATAGATCTGACAATGGTACAAATAAAATACATAATTAAAATGACATTTTTACTTTTATTATGATCTGAGCCATTCATTAATAAAATGATTATTTTATATTATATTAATATAGCACCCGAAAATTTTTGTCAAAATAAAGAAAGGAAATAAATGAGAAATAAAAGAAGTATATTTTGTAAGAAAGAAAAATAGGCCAAAGTGGACGGGTGAAAAGTGTAAAGAGGGGTAAAATCTTTTATTATTTGTTTAAAAAGGTGGTATGGCTGCCCACACCACCTGCTACACTCCACTGCTCGATGCGTTAGAGAGAGAGAGAGAGAAAGCAGCAAAGCTTCGGTTTTAAAGAGAGAAAGAAGCTGAATTCGCAAATTGGTAAGTGTTCTTTGTGTTTTTAGTTCGGTTTTATGGGTTTTCGACTAAGAAACTGATTTCTACACGTTCCTATGTGTGTGCATGTGTTCGGATTTGTGTTTTTGGAAGTATTTAGGTGCTAGAAACGTCTATAAAGTTTGAGTGGAAAAGTTTAAGCCGGGAAGCAACAAAGGTGAGTTCTAGACCCCGACTTTTTACATGTTTTAACTCCTTTGAGGCTGAAACTGCATTAAAAATGGTTTTATAATCATATTGTATGTACACCCATATATTTTATGCTTATATGTTGATATTTTATGGTTGTTTGAGGTCTATAATGGGTGTAATAAGTTTGTAACAGGATATAGTGATGTTTGGGACTGGAAACAACTTAGAAACGTGTAAGTAGGTGCATATGCGCTCAAACTGTCACACCCCAACCTGGACGGCGGAAACGTCGAGGTGTGAGGGATACGATTGTTCACAGCCACATAACGCTATGTTTAAATGAAAATATTGATTTTTATATGGTTCAACAGGAAATACAAGCATAAGTCTTAAACATACAATAAGTTCAAACAGGAATCATAACATAGCATTTCATTTATTTAACTAAATCCACGTCCTAGTTTTATTGCAAGCTTCAAAAGATCACTTTAAACTCGGGGTTACCTGAAACATGATAAAATAAAAGGTCAACTAAAAATAGTTGGTGAGTTTCCAAGGTTTTCATACATAATATAAAAAGATTACAAGTAGCAACTCATGTCATAGGTTATAAGCTAGTAAGGTTATAGTACACATATCTTTACAATCAAACCTCGACTTGATTACAAGTATATAAGATTGGCTAAGTGTATTTGGTTCCCTAGTGCACAAGCATACGGCTCCTAGGAGTCGGCAGTTCATCGACTTTAGCACCAAATAGGTTTGTCAGACCCAAAGATCTAAGACGTCGCCAGGCTAGCAATAGTTAATGATTGTAACAAACTATGTATCT
>BJCN01099190.1:0-13475 GCA_018326445.1 Flaveria brownii
GTGTTCCAGTTTGGCGAATGGCTGCTAATGCTCCCATAGCATCAGACCCCATTACCATTGCAAACCTCACTGAAATAAAGCCTTTATACTCACGCCAAGACATTCCTTCAATCGATCCCCCTCTTGATTACATAAAGGATTGATGCCATAACAATGCTATATCCTCAAGATGTACAATAGCATAACGTACCTTAACATTTTAAGCAGTACAATTAATTGAGAAGAAGTGTTCTACTTTGCACAACCACCCTTCGACATTTGTACCATTAAACTTCAGAAATTCCATCTTTGTGAGTCTGTTGTGACTATCGTGGTGTACATTTGCATCACCATTCCTGCCATTAACGGATTCTCCCATACTTGATGAATTAGCTCCGAGCAACTGCAAATTCTTGAGGATTTCAGCCATTTGATTCGAGTTTTCCACATTTGAGCCATCTGAACCTTCACAGCTTCCATATATGTCGAATTCTTTGTTGCCGCTGCTCTAATTGCTTCCAGTTCCGCTAAATTGAGACCTGTTTCCGTGTCCAACCACCGCAACGTTGCTTCGTGTTCTTGAATCTTTTGTTCCAATGACAGGTTTCTAGTTGTCGCCATTGATGAATTGTTACAAGTTCGATCGAGAGTATCTGAGAATTGGATAGCTCTAATGCCACTTGATACGATCAAAGAAGAACCAAGAGAAAGAAAGGAATTCAATCAATCAAGCTACTCATTCATTACCCTTTGAATATATTAATAAGCGTCCTATCTAACTCGCTAGAAACTCTATATTATTAGCAATTGGCATTGATGTAATCTTTTTTCTCCTGTTGGAAGGGGGTCCTGTCGGCTGAGGAAATAGGTAGCATGTAAGCCCACCCATTCTTCCTTTTCGACCTTAGCTTAGCTGCCCACGTCAATGCTCATGGGTACTAACTAACGGTTGTTAGAGATACAACATGTTACAATTTGCCCCCTCATATTATTCATTATTATATTTTTGACACTTAACTATTATGTGGATGTTTGTGATTGCTTATTGAAAACTTTTAACTTTTAAAAAGGAGGCAAGTTAAAGGGATGTGTTTGTAAAAAAATTTACTTCAGCTTCTTTTAAGAAGTCAAAAGAAGACTTTAATAAGCAATCCCAAACATCCTGGGGGTGTTTGGATATTTATTTCAAAAGGACTTTTTGACTTTTGGAGGGGTGAAAAACAAAAATACCCCTCCAAAAGTCTTAATAAGTTAAAAATTCTGACTTATTAAGACTTCTGGAGGGATATTTTTGTCTTTTTACCGCTCTAAAAAGCCAAAAAGGACTTTTTAAAAGCCCATCCAAACATGCACCCTGTATCGTAACACACTCCAACAAATCCACACTGAAAGGAACTTGAACACAGGTTTAATCTCTTAATCCATCACCAAAATTCAGCAATCAATCGTCGGTGTGGGACTCAAAGTGAGAAAGAAGATGATTCTAATCAGATCGATCCATCCTAATCGCCGGGCGTTTTCGTCGATTTTGGATCTGCAACCTCGCTCATTCTCCTATTCATCGTCGCCGGCGGCACTGGAAGCGGAGCGAACGATTCGAGAAGGTCCGAGAAATGACTGGAAAAGAGAAGAGATCAAATCGGTTTATGATTCTCCTCTTCTCGATCTTCTGTTTCATGGAGTGCGTACACCTCTTTCTCTCTTTAGTTTCGTTTTTTTTTTAATTATTATGTGCATTTTATCTACTCTGCATTGATTAAGGTTCCGTATGTCTTTCGGTAATTGCATTGAGTGAAGTGGATTAGAAATCAAGCTCATTTCACTGTTTGAATGAGAAAGTACATCATATTAAGGGGAATGAAAGAAGTTATGGATTATGTGGGGATTATTGTTTAATTGATTGTTCAGTGTTTACCAGCATAGATGGTGAAGTTATTAGAGGTGTTTAGTTTGGCTAAAGTTATCCTTGGAATGGTGGAGGTGTTGTGTTACATTTCTTATGAAAGGTGTTTTTTTTTCAGGCTCAAGTGCATAGACATGCTCAAAATTTTAGGGAAGTGCAGCAGTGTACGCTTCTGTCTATAAAGACGGGTGGGTGCAGCGAGGATTGTTCGTATTGTCCTCAGTCTTCTAGGTATGATACTGGAGTGAAAGCTCAAAGGCTCATGAACAAGGATGCTGTTTTAGAAGCAGCACAAAAGGTGCATTTTTTTTTCTATTTGAACAATATTCTGCTTTTAGTTCGTGGAAGTTACTGTGAGTCAGGTTGTTGGAAGTGATTCCATTGGCATGTTGGATTGATAACTGGTACTTGGCAGGCAAAAGAAGCTGGTAGCACTCGGTTTTGCATGGGTGCTGCATGGAGAGACACAATAGGAAGGAAAACCAACTTCAATCAGATTCTTGAATATGTGAAAGAGATAAGGTAGTAAGCGACTGTTTTATGTTGCTGTTTTTGTGAATTTGATATGATTAGCATGATACTTTAGATCTAAAAGCTAGAAATGGCATACTATTTTATATTAGAGCATATAAGTAGTGAACCACTTATCTGCAGGGGTATGGGAATGGAAGTTTGCTGTACTTTGGGAATGATAGAGAAGCAACAGGCTTTAGAACTCAAGAAAGCAGGCCTTACAGCTTACAATCATAACCTTGATACGTCAAGAGAGTATTACCCTAATATCATAACAACAAGAACATATGACGAACGCTTGGAAACCATCAAGCATGTTCGTGATGCAGGGATTAATGTGTGTTCTGGTTAGTTCAGCCCTAAGAGACTACATTTTTCCACTCTGTTCTAACTTTTGATTGAAGATGTATCATATGGGCAGAAAAGATCCTGAACATAAGTTTCACATTCTGATAAGAATCTGTGTTCTGGTGATAGGAGGAATAATTGGGCTTGGTGAAGCAGAAGAGGACAGGGTTGGGTTGTTGCATACATTAGCAACACTCCCCTCACACCCAGAGAGTGTTCCCATCAATGCACTTCTTGCAGTAAAAGGCACACCCTTGGGAGATCAAAAGGTATATTCTCTTATTTTTAAAATAATTTATGCCTTAGCACAGCTAGTTTGTAGTTATAACCATTTTTGGTCTTTATTCATATTTCATGGCAAGTTAATGAGTATAGGTTGTGAGAGATGATATTATATATATGGAGGAAATAATTTTGTTAGTATTGTTTATGAGCGTACCTTTTGATCTTAAAGAGGAAACACCGCTGATGTTTGCTGTTGCAATACTTATTGGTTTATGTTAGTTAATGATATCGAGAACAAAGAGTCAAAGAAGAGAATAATGTTATGATATTAATATTTATGGTTGGTGGGGTTGGCAAGGTAATTTGAGAATGAACCCATTCCGACATGAACCCTTTTTGACATCTTATCTGACCCTCTCAGTTTGCCAGCTTTTATATATATCTAAAGAAAGGAGTACTAATTGTTTTTTGGTATAGACTTCGATATCATTTTCTGAATTGTCAAAACAAATTGGCTTTTGTGCAGCCAGTTGAAATATGGGAGATGATACGGATGATTGCTACGGCCCGCATCACGATGCCAAAGGCTATGGTGA
Organism: Flaveria brownii; assembly: GCA_018326445.1. Lineage (NCBI taxonomy): Eukaryota > Viridiplantae > Streptophyta > Magnoliopsida > Asterales > Asteraceae > Flaveria > Flaveria brownii. Next base: position 3,565 of record BJCN01099190.1, read on the forward strand.
GGCTATCTGCAGGAAGAGTGAAGTTTTCAGTGCCAGAACAAGCATTGTGTTTTCTTGCTGGTGCAAACTCCATATTTACTGGTGAGAAGTTGTTGACAACCCCTAACAATGATTTTGATGCCGATCAGTCCATGTTTAAACTGCTTGGATTGATCCCCAAACCCCCTACCTTCTCAGACGATGAGGTTGAAACCTGTGAGGAAGCTGTTTCTAGTTAGTTCTGTTTTATTTATTAATTAGAACATCCGTCTTGTATGCTGTCTATCGACTCTGCTTTCTCCTGCAAAAACCCAATAACGAGCACATGGAAGTTAGATATTTGAGGACATAGGTGCTAGAACTATCACTACTTGGGTTAACCGGGGACTTATAATATTATCGTGAGTTTGTGGTTGATTGTTTGCTTTGTTATGTTAACGGTCAACAGCATGTAGAAAGTTCAGAGAAGATTTGCATTTAATCAAATTACAGTTGCCTGCTAATAATCTAATGGTGTTTAATTATAACAACAGCTTAACCACCTTATAAATGGTTAGTTAAGTTGTTAATATGTTGTATGGAGAATAGCTCCTAGACTATGAGCAAAGACGGATAGGTATATTTTCTATTTAACATGTATGGGGCCATCGGTTCAATAGTCGACTCACTGGGTTGGTTTTAGACCAGTTACTGACTGACGGCACCAGGCATAGCCAACCTGCCGCCATCCTTGATCGGTGCCTGCTGACAACTCCTGTCATCGCCAACCATGGCCCACCGTCTAACCTAATGTTGCACCTCAGTTTTTTTTTTTCTACAATACATTAATCATCTCCAGAAGAAACACAGATCTAAAGATATACATGTTTTCTCTTTTAAGTTCTAATTTTTCAAGAAATCTTTATAAGTTAGATCTCAACTTCGGAAAGAATTGAGTGAACGTTATGGGTAATTAAATAGAGTAAAAATATATCAATTGTAGAAGCCTTTGTGAAGTCTCAGAAGGTAAATGCTACATATTTCACTAAATACATCTCAACTTATGGCAAAACGAGAAGAACAAAGTTAAATTCAGTTTCTTATGGGACTTGCTCCAAGATATGACTCAAGCATATGCGTTATTGATTCAAGATGAAAAACAAAAGGTTACATGTTGATAGCTCATCAATGCATATGTGTTATAGAAACTACAAATATTGCTTCTCCTAAAACAGATGGTGATGCTGACTCACCAATAACCAAAATCAATTATGCAAACTTTTTAAGTGTTATGGCTTGTCAAGCCTCTGGATTTTAATTCTAAATGGATAGTAAATACTAGAAAAATCCTTTTCTCTCTTAGTGGTATAACAAGTATTCTGATGCTTTAAAGTCTAAAAGGTATCTTAGATCATAAAATGATCATCCTTTATTCTCTAGAACTATAGGATCTTCTATAGTTTATGTTGCAATTTATGTAGATGATATTCTACTTGGTGGTAATGATGAAGTACACATGTGGAGTCCAACATCATTCCTTCATTCTACTTATAAAATAAAGGATTTAATCATTCTTAACTATTTCTTGGGGATATTGGTTTTAACTGTTTATGATAGGATTTGCACGACAAAGGAAATTTGCTTAGATTTATCATTAGAGTTTAATGCTTTTATGCTTTTCCTAGACCACATGATTTGCAATTCTCTGCCACTGATATAACGTACGGACGTATATTTTAATCCGTTATTTTGCCTCAAATTTCCGTTTATTAATCTCTTAAATTGACTTGTTATGTTCTAATACTCACATTATATTCATTATAATATTTATACAAGTTTCCAACATGATTTTACGTTTCTCTTATTTAAACCAATCAATAACAAATCAAAACCATAACTTAACATGCACCATGACTTGATACACATAATGAATGACCAAACTCAACACGGCTTGTGCTTTCATAATGACAATCAACTCGACGAGCTCAACGATTTTCATGCAATAACGGAACCAAGTTTTTTTTCATGGGTCCGAAGTTTTACGAATCCTAACATATGTTACTCTCATAAGATTTAAGTGCGATAATAAATAAAAATATATATTTTAGGAATGGATTAAACCGTGTTTGAATTAAGTCAATAAACAAGCCGAGTGAAGCTAAGCCAGAGTGGGCTCGACCTCGGCTCGTTAACCGTCATATCCATCTCTTTAACCAACCGAATTTAAAAGTATTTTAACAACCTAGTTTGAATTAACCATCCTAAAAAAATATCGCAAAAGTGTTTATCCGAAAGGGACATGGAAAATAACTACTACAAGAACCAACACTCCGGCTGTTACACTCTCTGTGTCTCAACTCAACTCCGTCACCGTTCAACCACCGTTACACACACCATCTCCGGCGGTCAACGAGCTCCGGCACACCACACCAACGACCGATCACCACCATGAGCTCATCACTAAACCCCCTCCACCACACTCCTTCCACCACCCACCCACCGCTCAACCACCTCATCACCACCACCACCACCCCTAAACGCTTCCACCGCCGCTACACACCCACCTTCGAACCCCACCTCCACCGCCCCACCACCTTCACCACCGTCTCCTCCCTCCGCCGTCGCCGCCACCTCCGCCGCCGCCGCCTCCCCGACGGCAACAACTACTTCTCCACCACGGAAACCGACTCTTCTTCAACTTACTCTGATTCGAAGCTTCAATTCGTCATCGACATCGAACAATACATACCTGATAGAGCATCTGTATCGCTGAAGAAGCTGTTGACAACTGCTGAGGTGAAGTTTAGTCAGTTTGTTGATTCTGGAAGTGATGCCGTTGAGGATCTCCGGAGTATGATTACCGTTGACGGTGATCGGAGAGTCGTTGTGTCGTGCCGGAAATCGACGGTGTATTTCTTCGGTGAATTGATTGCATTGAGTTTGGTTACTGTTTTCGCTTTTAGGATTTTGGTGAAACTAGGGTTAGGGTTTCGGAATTTGTTTAGGGGCCGGATTAATAACGGTGAAGTGGTGGTTACACGGAGGGATAGGAGTCTTGGAGGACGGGAGGTGGTGGTTAGTACTAGAAAAGAGGCAAAGAGGGAGTTTGGTGACTCTGTGAATCCGTTATCTTCTGTCGAGGATTCTTTGATGAGTTATTCGAGTTCGGGGATGAAGAACTGGGAGAAATCGAGGAAGAAGCTTCCGGATTGGTGGCCGGATTCTCGCCCTGCGCCATTGGAGGGTATTGATAAGGAGGAGAATCAGCGGAAGGCTAACTGGTTGATTAGAGGTTGGTTTCTGAAATGTGAAAAACTTGAGAATGGTATTGATATAAGGTTATGAATATGATGACCCTGCAATGTTTTAGGTTTTTGATGTGTATATATTTGTCATGTTCATTGAAATCGTGTTTGTATATTATGGTTTATTACTTGTTGAGTACAGTCATTATGGCCCGTGGAATCATGGTTTTGTCTGGTTGCTTTCTGCAATGTTAAAAACATGAGAATGTTATTGATATAAGCTTATGATGACCCTGCAATGTCCATCGATTATGATCGTTATGGCTCATGATAGTGTGCTTTCATTTGGTGTTGTTTATCTGATCCAAAATGGAATGGAATATGTCCTGATCTTTTTTACATGGTAATGGAGAAGTTCAGATCATATTTAGAGAAAAATAAAAAGATGAATGCATATGAAATCATATTTATACATCATGGTTTATATGCATATGGTTTATTACTTGTTGATTATGATCGTTAAGGCTCATGATACCATGCTTCATTTGGTGTTCGTTATGCATTTATTATGAATTTTCACCTTATCTGTCTAATTTGATCCAAAATGGAAGGGAAATGATGTAGTTGTCATGTTTATATGTCCTGAGCATGTTTTCATGGTGATGGAGAAGTTCATATTATTTTTAGAGAAAGATGAATGCATATTCAGTTCTTGTTGGTAGATTGTAGCATGGGTTGTGTTACTGTAATTTATTATAGAATTGCATTTGTCATAGGTAACAACACTATTTCTCAAGCTTCCGTGATTGTTGTTGATCAAATTACATCTTCCTCAACTTGATTTCCAGCAATCATGGACTACAGAACGAGCGGAAAAGATATACAAGAGGATGATATAATCTTAGTAAGTACGCTCTTTGAATCTTCATACATATCTTCATTGAAACATCTTTTGTCCAACAAATCTTTTGTTTTCATGTCTGTTTTTTTATAAATATTGTTCTGATCGAATGATGATGAATTGCAGTTGCGTAGAATATGCAGGATGTCTGGAGTGACGGTATCCATAGACACCAGTAATTCACGAGATTCAATTTATCGTGCATCTGTTGACTTTACTCTAAACACTTGTGGCAGGTATATACTTTTTAGTTTATACTCACTTCAACAATTTTTTCATTTGTTGTTTATATATTCATTCTTGTAAGAAACCAATTGTTTGCAGGGTAGCAAGCCATTCGACATTTGTTCAGATTGATGGTGAAGATGCAAGAGAATTTATTGCTGGGCTTGCTGATAACATTGGTCTTGAAAGCTCTCGTGCTGCTAGAATCGTGGCTGCAGCTGTTGCTGCCCGTACACGCTCATGGCTCTTACAGGCTTGGGTGAGTTATAGTATGCAACTTCTTTTTAGTGTTCGTACATATATAATAACAAAATTCTTTATTTATACAATAAGCATTTGAAAATAAGAATACTTTCTTTAATTCCTAACATAGTTCCATATGCCATCTTGTTTTTCCAGGCTCTGGAGATGCAAGGTAAGCACATTGAAGCAGTGGATGAATTATCAAAGTTATGTCTGATTCACCGGATATTTCCACCAGAAGAAGGCTCAGTAAGTTTTTCGGTCGCATGGTGAAGTGTTGGGGATTCGTTCTCTTTGATAAATAATAATTTTTTTTCTTTTTTGACTTTGTGCAGCCTGAAATGGAGATGGTAGCTCGTGGGCTGGAGAAACATCTGAAACTGGAACAAAGATTATATTTGCTGAAAATGCTTATTGGGGTGTCGACTGAAGAGAACCGCAGAAGTCTTGTTGAGGCTTTAGGTTTGGTATGTTCATTTACTTTTTTCTCAAGAATATATACAACCCATTACTAGACACACAATGTAAGAAATTTCATAGTCTATATAAGTATCTAGAACACCCTTGGTAAACATGGAAGCCCTAATTTTGTCGCATCGAACCATTGACGAAATAAAGGGAAAAACATGTTTACAAGAATGATTACTTTGCTCCTTGCAGGATACGTCAGCTGGAAGTGTTGATGATCTGCAAGAAAGCATGCTGAGTCAGCATGACGAGAATCATTAAGATCGTTAATTTTATTTTGACCCATACTTAGCTTGAGATTATTATCTTTTGTAGAAGTTGTATGGAACTTCCGGTGACTTCCAAAGTAAAGCATTACATTCTTGGTTGCTGCTGATGAATTTGGTCAAAATGTTGTGGTCAAGAACATTGAAACTGATAATGTATCGTTGGTACAAGATGTCACCTTTTCTGTTTTATCTTAGCTACCAAAAAGCTAATACAGTGGTTCTAGTTTCTTTATATTTCAATAATTCGTATAATGTAAAATGTAAAATGTAAAATTTTTAGTTGACCGGTTGACTTAAATCGAAGTAGTTATATCCTGACTAACTGGAAGTTCAAGCGGAACCTGAAATAGTCAGGTTCTAGGTGACCAGTCTAACATGTTACCAAACTACTTGTGGTTGTTTTTGGGTTTTACTCAAGTTAAAACTAGAAACCTTTAAGATGCATAGCTTCTAAGTTTGACTGCCTAACTTGTTTATGAATTATTTAACTGTTCATAATTATATTACTACTAGTTTTTTTACCTGTGTGTTGCAACGTGGGTTGGTGTACTTTGTGTGTTTATGCTAGTAGTGTTGTACAGTTTTGTTTCTGTGGAATTCACATGTAAATGCCAAAAACAACGAAATGTGACCTTATAATGTTTTGTCACAGACAACTGCATGGGTTTTAAAACATAAACACTAGTAACATGTATGATGCCTCTAAGATGAGTGTAGTGCTAGGATTTTAGCGATTCACAAAAGTAGTTTGCCGCTGATATCAAAAGACTTGCTTACAATACAGATACATAGGGTAGATTTCGAAATAGCAAGCATTTATGTTTACAAAGGTATCAAAGTTCATCAAAATGGAAGTTCCTAGGACGATGACAATGAAAAAAAAAAAACTATACAAAAGGCGTGGTTTAGGGATTGTACCGGCATTGCAAGTCTTGACTTAAACAACCTAACTGAGCTTGCCTCAACTTGTGGCATAAATGAAACATACAAACGACTGTAATAGCCTCAAACGCCTTAATCAAAATTACCTCTTGGACATAAGCCATGCATTAGAATTTGCAGGTAAAAAGAATAGTAAATTGAGTGTACCAACCGACATTTAAAGGTATGTGATCAAATTAGTAGGAAGCGCGCGCGATGCGGCGGGACTAACAACTTACGAGCTTTAGGAGCGAGTGTTTTTTTCATAATCACCAAACCTGAACTTATTCAAATGCCGGAATTTAATCACCCTAAAACCTAAACACATGAAAAAATCACACTTAGTAAAAGTCAATGGTTTTCAATTACTCAATATAAGCTCCTAAATAATCACTTACCTTTAATCTGTAAAATATATTGTATTGCTTTTGAAGTCAAACAACATACTTGCAAGTTTGTTGAAAAAATAAAAATAACGTAAATGAGGAGAACCCGAAAACAATTCGATATAAACAAAATATACTTAAACTTAAAGCCAGCAACAAATCTCTAAAAATTATAGCAAATTACATCATGTAAAAAGCAACAAAGAATTTGAAAAGTATTTATTAGAATAAACCCTATCATTTGAAGTAAAATATAAAAAAAAGTACAATCAAATTTACATACGGTGCTACCTACAATACAAGTATCTAATGTTTGTAAATATTGTATTTCAATTCCAACTCAAAAGACTTGACTTTCATTTGACCTAGACATATAGGGTTGTTTGGTTCGTTGAATTGGTAGGAATTGAAATTGGATTTAAAAAACATTCTAACCTAAAATGTGTTTGGTTGGCCATAAATGAATTGGAATTGGAAAGTTTTCATTTAAATGGTGAAATTCACGTGAAGGAATTTTAAACATTCCAAAGGAATGTTATTACCAAAACACCCGCATCATCCTCAAACAATAGTGATGTATGTTCTTAACCATCATGAATCTTCCATCGTTAACCCAAAAATGAACTAAACCCAGAGCTAAAAAAAGCTCCAGATTATCTACAAGTAGTAATCAAAATTCAAATGAACAAATGTTAAAATTTTGACCCAAAGCTAAAAGGAAGTTCCAGATTATCCATAAGTAGAAATCAAAAATAAAATGAACCAAAGTCAAAATTAAACAAACCAAAATCATCAACACTCAAGGGAAAATCAAAATCAAATAGCAAAAACCAAATTCAGATCTGGGTTCCTAACTCATTGACTATTAATCGCCACAAAATGACCGCCATAATCGACCAAAAACAAAATCAAAATCAGACGCTATCAAACTTCCATCTGGGTTCCTTAAATCAACCACGTTAACGAACCAAAGCCATAATTTGCAGGTGAGACTGTGCGTATCATACCGCATTATGATTCCCTTAAATCGCATGTTTATGTTAAATCAATAATGCTACAGCATGTCTACTTAAACTGCTAGTCCTTCCTAATATTTATCTTAAACCAAATTCGCATATAGAAGCCAGATTTAAAGGTTTCATCAGTGAAACATTGATGAAGAAAATAAACAAATTTTTAACCTTTTCTAAATATAAAGTATCTTAAGTGAATGCTTAGATCTACCTTTTGAAACTTATTATCTAATTATTTGCACTTCACAAATAAACAAATATGTATGCCATATATTAGCTTCATAAAATAAGAATAAAACAATTTAAGATTGTGATTTAATATACCCAAGGGGAAGCATGAAGCGGCTATGCACGATCATACACTTGCCTAAAAACCTTCATCATATTCACCTTCAATTGCCTAAAAAGGCAAATCATGTAAACCCCATGATCAAAACTAACGATTTTAGCAAATAATAAATCACTACATTGTACACAAATATTGTTTTTCCCATATAAAGAACTGTCATGTTTGCCCGTCCTATTACTTTTGAAGAGAATCTGAAATAAAAAGTCATTAAAACAAAATATGTCATATCTAATTATTTTTGCAAGCAAACATCTAGTATGGTGGTATTGATATTGTTATTAAGTTCGTAAAACAAAAAATTAGCAGAGGATGAAGATAACAATACAAATAAGAAGACAACATGGTTACAATACACTTTATTATTAAATACCATATTATGTGTATTCTTTACTAAACTTAGAAGAGGATCGAAACAATGATAATTAGAAGACTGCTCGCAGTTTTAAGTTGGAATTGCCCACGAGGTGAAAATTCGAATACACGATTTAAATTTAACAAAAAACTACTTTTTAAATAAACTGATTAAGATGGTATTTGCATAAATATTTCCCTTCAGGTCCCTTTGGATTCATTTGACCCGTTTTCTTTTCAGGGAGGTTTTAATCATTAACTTATGATTACAGAATTAGACATTATTTTAGCTTATAAACCCATCAGGGGTTACTCACACAAGAAGCTAAACAAGTCTTAGAATAAATGTCCTCAGAGTAAGCTAAAGAATTAGCTGTTAAAGTAGTAACACTTCAAATGGATAACAGGTGAAGCTCAACTATTACTAACAAAGCACAAAAAATGTAAACTATTATGCATTTTGTCACCAATAATAGCAACGTGAAGCTACATGTATCGGTGCAAGAATGGGCTGCCATGAACAGTTAACAGTAGACTAAATATGGGACGCAATCATTAACCATGGTCTATTATATCAAAATCCTTTATTAGTCTATTACCCAACCCCTGTATATAGATAACTAACCACTGTCTACTTTGCCCTTAAATTTTTAATATATATGTAGGATAAACATTTACACACATTTTAAATTGGTTCTCTTATTAACGCTTCTTAAGAATTTTCATCTTCATAAATTATTAATTTGCCTACATACACGGAAAATTATTTTAGAAAAATTATTTTCTATAATTGTATAATTGTTTACTCTGCTTCTATCCTATTTTGTATTATTTCAAATGCTATCAGATTTCAGCTAACAATTGAACTTTTCCTCTGTTAAAAATTTTCAAGAATTTCAATTAATTGCATCACCATAGTCTCTATTGTATAAGAAATAAAATAAGATACATGTTGTAAGCATGAAAAATCAAACAAAAAACCAACAAAAGTTGATGTTATCCATACCTGTAAAACCACAGAGCAGAATAAAGTTGATCGAAAGAAGAAGTCGTTTCACTGATACAAAAGGTTAAATAACGGATATAAGAAAGGTGAGAAGGTATCTATACAATAAACAAAACTAAGACAGACGTAAACCCGCAACCAGGTGAGATAATCAAGCACAAGGAATCTAAATCGAAATTGCATACTTACCAAATCCTTAAGGTCGATATGAATGGCGTCGAAGGGGTTCCATTATGTGTCAGCCGGTATTTATAGATTTGCGATGGGTAGGCCAATCAGCCAGGGGGTTTGAATGTGGGTGTTGAATGCTCATTAAATTGGTGATTGAAGGTCTCAGTGGAAGAGTGGACGAAGTGAGCCGATGAAGGGTATGTGTGTCACACCCTCAAATTCCGGGTCTGGAATTTATCACGGAGGAGTGAGCAAACAGGATCGAACACAGTAGTCACACATGAGATGCAATTATCTATATGATAGATTTTAGATATTCATTACATTGATAATCAGAATGATAAATATTATGCGTAGCGGAAACAAAAAGATAAATTGTTTGTTAACAACACGTCATGTCATATC
>BJCN01099202.1:416-15297 GCA_018326445.1 Flaveria brownii
AAGGCAAGCAAGGAAAAACATAAAGTGCCCCTAAGGAGGCATAAAGTTAGACTTGAACCTTGGTCTTTTCTTCAATGGAGGAGCTCGCAAACCAACAGGCCACATGTGCTTCCCTGTTTCAATTGTTATTCCATTAAGAGCATTAACAGTAGGTTTCTTATTTTTTATGCAAGTGTGCTCCTTATATTATGGTGGATTATTATAAATGGTTGTGATTGAAGGATAAAAAATTTAATAGGGATTGTACTGTGATTCCTTATATTTGGGGGAACACGGTACAACTTCTATAAATTTTTTGAATATTTTTAAAAGTGGTTGTGAGTGGTGGAGAGAGAAAAATTAATGATAAATATATAAAAATATTATTTAATTAAAAAAAGAGAGTAAAAAATAATGCTTTTATCATAAATATAGGAATGAGGATCGGGAAGATAACGTGAATGCTCTAAGAACACATATGGAAAGAAAAGCTATAAAAACAAAAAGAAAAACAAACAATTTGCTGCATATTGTACCAGCTACTTCAGCACTTTTATGTGAGTACTTACAAGCTGACATTGAGAATTAATATATATAATAATTCATAAAAGTTGTGCAAACACGGGTTGGTTTTATATATTTAATAAGATATATTTACAAATAAGAACCTTATTGGAAAAATATTACAAAGTAATAATCAAGTTTTAAAAGTGTTTTAATTTAGTCACTCATGCATATTTTTCTCATATTGGACCACCTAATGATCAAATCAAGTTATCAGTAAATTTTCTTATATCAAAAAGTTACGATGAAGAAGACGTGGGTTTAGAGTTTTCAATATATAAAATTATATTAAAAAATAAAAAAACATGTTAATTATGAAAAAATAAAAAAAAGTAACTAAAATTTACGTTAACGTTCCATATTAACATCAAAAGATAGAAAAAATATTTTGTAATTGAAACCAAAAATATAACATGCTAAAAACATGTTAAGACTTTTAATTTATATAAAATATCAAAATTGAGTGACCTAATTAGCACACTTTTAAAACTTAAGTTACCTTGTTGGAACACTTTTGAAAGTTTGTTACTATTTTACAAAGTTACGCTGCTAAATTTATTGAACGTCATATATTAAAAGCCACAAAATAATAACCAAATTGAATGTAATTATAAAAAATATATTATATATGATTAGACTTGAATTCAAAATGAAGTATATATCGAAGTGTAGTTAAAATAAGTGAAGGATTGGTGTTTGTCTCTCAATATAAAATTTTCCTCATAAACTCACTAAGTCTCACTCGTTTGATGATGAAGAATCTCTAGCTAAGTTGATGATAATATACTAAGTTAATGAACACAAGATTTGGTTTTCAAGATAGTTGTATATATTACTTCTCAACTCAGTATTAGAAGATTCTTACAAATCATTCATAATGAGTTACATTGAGAAACTACATATACTACTATTTACAGCCGGTTATACTTAGAAAACCAGGTCGAACTTACATCAAAACAAATATTACATTGCTAGAAGTAAGGTATGTAAGATAAAATACTATCCTAGATTAGTTAGTCATAATAAACCCACGACTTACCTTTTGTTACCTACTAAAGTTGGTAACTATACTAACTGAAAAAAATGAACAGTGAAATAAAGTATGGTCAACTACATGGGTGTGGGAAACGCCATGTAGCATATTAGAGTTGACAGCATGTGTCAGTCAGACCACACTTATGTCCACTGGTTCATAGTTGATTCTTTCGAAGGTAAACTAGCTTCGGAAGAATAAGTTCTTCTGAGGCCAATTATACTTCGGAAGAATCAACTTCTTCCGAGTCTTTTGCAAGTCTTCAGGACTTCATTCTTCAGTAGGCTTTGCCTTGGATCTTCCAAGTTGAGCACTTCAGAAGGAAAACTACTTAGCCTTTGCAAGACTTAGTTTTCCTTAGGAAGCTCTTCATACTATAGTGTTCGGTAGATCTTCAGTTTGTCTTCGGAAGGGTTGATTTTGCTTCGAAAGACTTTCTTCAGTTGTATACAAAATCTTCTAAGTGTAGTTTTGGGTGCACCAGCCTCATCTGATCCAACAAACTCCCCCTAGGCTGATGCTACCAAAACTTCACTTTCTTCTTCTTCTTAAAACTTTCAATACCAAGGAAAGGAGGTATTTGTCAGTTGCCTTATTCTCTCCTGAAGTAGTGCTGAGAAGTTTGTACAAGTCATTTGTAGGGAGGATGTCCAATCTGTTGTTATGAATGACATGTATCTTTTGTTGTGGTCTTCTGAAGAGAGTTAGTTGATGGGAATTATAGTCATATTCCCATCTAATTATGGAATCTAAAGTAGTTCCTTAAAGCATTTGAAGGAATGGGCTTCCTTAGTAGTGGCACCTTCTTCTTCTTCCTTCCTCAACTTCAACTCCTTTTCATTTCTTGTCTTCTTTGTTAGCTCAGTAAGATGAAGGGCATCTAGGTGATTTTTGATATGAGCGGTTACTTGGGAGTTTGAGGGATTGGAGAATGGTTTCTCTGCTAACTCAGCAATGTCAAATCTGCTTGAGTGTAGCAGAGATGGTGTGTCAAGTCTGTTGACTTCACCATTCTCTCTTCCCACAACAAAGTGTTGAGAAGATTCATCAAACCTCCACTGGACAATTTTCTTCCTAGGAGTGAGGGGTAGTTTTGGCAGTTTATCCCCTTTCCTAATGTCCATTAAAATCACGTCTTCTTCTTTTCTTCTTCGAGAAAGTTGGAGTTTTTAGCCAAGAGTTGAAGAGCTTTGTCCGGTATTCCCCTGGGTAGATCAAGAAATGCATCTCTTGTGAAAGAACATGAAGAGCCATCAATGTATCTCAGTCTTATCGACTCTTCCTCATAAGAGATGTCTATCAATGTTATGCAGTTGAGGAGCTTTCCTTTGATCTCCTTGAACTCCTCTAAGGTCAAAGGTTTAGATGATTCAAAGGATGGCTATGGTAATGGTTGGCTTTTAGGTTTGTTTTGGGTTTTAGAATGAGTAGTGGTGGTGGTTGTTGAGAAGCAGTGGATGAGGGTAGAGGTAAGGCTGATGGTGTTGGTTCAGGGGTGTAAGGTTCATAGTGGGTTCGGTTTTGATAGGGAAGGGAAGAGGTGTGGGCTCAGGTATTATTGGTTGTGGTTTGGGTACCATCCTTTGTATACTTTAAGTTTGATATACCTCTTTCCTTCTTCCGAAGCGAATGTCAGCTTTGATATCACTGACATATCGTTGTAGGGTCTTCTCAGACATGGGTCAACTTGCCTGCCTGTGAAGCCGTGGACCCTGAGATAAGCCTTCATCTGGGCTTTGTCTCCCACCTTTTTTCTAGCCGCAAGCCTGGCCTCCTCTTCCTTCCTTTTCTTCTCTTTCACCTTCTCTCTTTCAGTTTTCTTCCTCTTCTTGTTGATTTGATCTTGTTCTTTGTTAAAGAGGAACAAGATCGTCTCAGTTTCATAAGGAGTCAGCTCCTTCTGAGAATAGCCCCTTGAGCATAAGAAGGCTATCCTCTTCACCCTTTGCCTTTGTTCATTTTCTTCTCACTTTCTCCTCTTTTCTTCCTCTTCAGCCAACCTTGCTCCTTCCTCCTTCTCCTTTTATAGCAGGTTGCCTTCTCTAGTTTTATAAGCTTTTCAAGTGGGAGTAAGAGCATTTCTTCGTTATCCACTCCCATATTGAAAAACCTATTTATCACCTCCACTCTTTGTTTATTATTGATAGATTCTTGAGATGCTGCTGCTACCTTGCTGCTTGCAGCCAGTAGCGTCCCAATGTGTCCACCTTTCCTATTTATTTTTTCCAACCTTTCTTCTTGAAGAATCTCTTCACCTGTCATCTTCCTTTTTCCTTTGGGATCTGAGGAAGATTCAGCCTTTGGATATTCTGGCTTGGATGATTCAGGTTGGGGAGAGTGGAGTTGAACTTGTGGTGTTGAAGAAAGAGGAATTTTGAGAAAGTCTTCACTGTTTATCCTTATTGAACAAGGATACCCGCTGTGATAAGCAGATCATCAGACAAGGATGATAATTCACTAATCCCTTCTGTAGCTTGAACTTCAGCTTTAGAAGAGATTTGAATATCACTACCTGTCCCAACTAATTCAGTTGTTGGGTCATGAGTCCTTATTTACCCTTCTAAGTCAATCTCAGGTTCAATAGGGACCTTAGTTTTACCAACTTCTTTCTCAGTGATAGGTGGCGCACTCAACCTTTGAAGCTCTTTAGCTCCAAAGTATGCTACTGCAACATCAGGTGAGGGTTGTTCAAGTGAGCAGCTTATAAGATACTTGGTTAAGATTATGTGAAGATCAATAAGCATCATAAGATCCACTTAAATTGTAATGGGAGGTGGCTGAGGGAAAATTGTTGTGGAGTATTGTGGTGTAGTATAGGTTGAGGATGGAGTTCAGATGGCCAGGGTAGGATCCTCATGTTGTTAACTCTGTACATTTTCCCCCTTTTTGGTAGCATCATCTTGAGAAGTAGATGAGCTAGAGGAAGAAATTAAAGAGACCTGAACTGTTACATGCCTAACAAACTTCTCAATCTGTGTCTCAGTTAGTTTGGCATTGAGATTTTCAATCTTAAGTTGCTTAGTGGCAGACCTATTTTCTAAAGTCCTAACCTTGAATTCAAGGTTTGAGACTTTAGAAAGTAGGTATTAAAAAGTAAGTTGCAGACTTCTCTCATCTTCTTTTGAAGAATCATGGGGAGATAAGATAACATACCCTTTATGTTCATACTCACCACCAGAAGTGGCTTCTTGGCACCCTGGTTTCCTTTACGGATTGATGTCTCTTTTAGAGATATCCATTCGTAAGGTTACCGTAGACCCGGTCTCAGCAATGTTACCACTACCCTCAGAGGTCAATGTTACACTCTCAGTAGTGATAGCTGAGCTTACATGAGTCCCCTTCATACCAGTGGGACTCACCTTAGTTTGGCTTAACTGATATGGGCTTGAATCAGAGGTTCCCTGGGGCTCAGTTGATCTGGAGAGTGGTGTGGTAGATCAACATCATAGCCCTGAGGAAACATAAGGTCCTCATCAGATTGGGTTAATAGGTTAGTGAAGGATATAGCAGTTATACCTAATAACCCGGGACCTTGATCAATATCTAGTGGCATTGAGCGAGTGATGTGGGTGTCCCTTTTTGGCTGCTCAGGGGAGTGTTGGGACTCACCTTAAGGGCTTGAATTTTGGGCAACGGGCTCATCAAGTTAAGACTGAGGAGGCTCAACACTTATATTAAGGTCAATTGCGAAGGATGGTTGGACCTCTGGCTTAGTAGGAGCCCTATATTCCACTCTAGACTTTTTGGCTTGAACAGATGGGACTCGTTCAATTAGAGTAGATTGAACAAGGGTTTGTTTGGGGCGTATTTGGTAGGTGATTTTGATAGGGTGGGAAGAAGTTAGTGGCTGTGTAGTGGTGGTGGTGTCTGGTGTGGGTTGATCACCTGGTAGTTCTACAGGGTTGTCACCAGGAGCCATTGGCTCAAGCATACACGGAAAGAGGTTAGTGAACCTTCCAGTGAAGTTGGCGGATATCTTCTTCAACATCTTAAAAATACCTGACCTCATTTGGGGAACAACTAGAGTATCTGCATATTTTAGCTTATCCTGATCCAACTCACAATTGATAATATGCTGGATTTACCTAGGAAAATATGTTCCTAGTGAGATTACGTCTCAGGTGATGCAAGACAAACTTGGAGTAGTTAAATCTAAGACCTCGTACCAACCCGTGGATCAGGTAGCCCAGATCATAAGGGATTTGATCCCAACCCCCTGATTTGTTGGACAAGCTATGCAGGACAACATGCAGCAAGAACTTCCAGTTGTAGGAGAAGTTGAACTTGTAGACTGTGGACTTACTGACGTCTCCTCCATATCCCATTTGGGAATGTGTGCCTTCCAAATCTTGTTTGGGAACTCAGTGGGGGCACCTTCATCATGAAGCTCCAGATGCTCCCTGATGGTGGTTTCACTAACAATAATCTCCTGTCCGCATACTCTTGACCTGATAACCTTTGACCGTTAAGCATGTCGTTTTGACCACTGGCCTAGAATTCGGCCATATGGTTTGAGTAAATAATGGGGTTAATGGTCAGAGCAGTAAAATATGCTGATTGGGTTAGGAATTGAATGATTGGGACAAAGTCTTCATCCATGGAAGAGTCAAGGATGGCAACCTGGTTGTGCTAGGGATTGAAGGCCATTCTTTGGTGAGTTACAAGCCTTTCAAACGGGGGTTATGATTGGAATTTGAAATAAATATAAAATTAAATAGTTTAAATAAATAAAAGAATAATTATAATTTAAACTCTAAATATATTACGAATTTATTTTTAATTTAACAACTTCTTTTTATTAAATATTTATAGACTTTATAAATCCCATAAGAACTTTTAACTTGATTATTTATTTTAATTGAATATTTAAAATCTTATAAATATTAATAACCTTTTTAAAATTTACTTTATAAATTAAAAAATATTATAAATTGTTTAAATTATTTAATAAATGGAAATTGATTAAAACAATTATCAATATTGGTTAAATTACATATTTACGCATTTGATTCATTAAAATAAATAAAATAAGTTTAATGATAAAATTTTCATCATATGAAAGTTCAAAATGAGTTTGGGTTTTAGGTTTATAATTTGAAAATGGGCGGATGTTACAATGACCGCTCTCCAAACTGCCCTTCCAAACTCTATCTACAGAGGCTTTAAGAAGTGCAAGATTGCTAAGCAACTATAGGATGCACTGAAGCTTATGTGTGAGGGGTCTAATAAAGTAAAATAAAATAAGAAAGACCTTTTAAATTAGCAGTTTGAAAACTTCACCTTCAAGACAGGTGAAACCATGACTCAACAATAGTTCAGGTATGTTGAGATTGTGGACACTCTAATAGATGTTCGAGTAACTCTTGAGAACAGGGACATTGTAAGGAAATTCATGTCCTCTCTTCCCAGACAATGGACACACTATTGTGTGATCATTAAGAGGACTGAAAATCTCAAGACCCTTACTCTCACTGAGTTTAGGGTATCCTCAGTGGATACCAGATGGAAATGAACATTAAAAATCCATCTGGGATCTCCAACGATCAGTAAAGTTCAATGCTTCATTTGGTCGAAAGGGATTATAGATAACCACAACATCATCTCATCTTCTACCCTAAAAAACTCACAAAAGGGTCCTTTCATTACCTTTCCAGAGACACCACAGGAGAGCTATATCAAAGGAGGCCCATTCCAAGAGACAAGCTCTTTTCAAGCCTTTGTGTCTACTGATGAAAGCAGTGGCAACTTCTCTTCACCCTTAAAGACTTGGACTGTATCCATCCAGATGATTTGAAGTACATTGAAAGAGTCCAGCAGATGGCTCTTCTCACTAATAGAGCGAAGAAGTTCTACAAGAGGATAGGCAGGAAGTTTCTTACCAACACAACTACTGAAAAGTTTAGGCTGGATAAAAGTAAGGTGAAGTGTTACTAGTGTAACCAAATGGGACACTTTGCTAGGGATTGCAAGGCACCAAAGATAAATGGTGCCCAAGCATAATCCAGACCAAACTTCACTGATGGAGCTCCACAGACTGAGAAACCCAAGCAGCAAGTTGTAGTTGTTGTTGCAAAAAGAAACTTTGATTGGAGCTTTCAGGTTAAAGATGCATTTCCAAACCAAGCACTGATGGCTGATCATGAAGAAACCAAGGTGTTGGAACATGTTTGTACTCCTAAATGTATTGCTAAAGTTAATAGATGTAGGTCCAACAACTTGGAAATGAGATCTGACCTTGAGTCCTTAAATATCATAAATACTGATATTAAACAAGCTGAAAATGTTTACAACTTTAAGATAAATGATCTAGAAAAAACCATTTAAAAACTCTTAAGCATGAACACACCAACTACAGGACTCAAATCAAAGATCTCATTACCAAGTGAACTAAATGCCAGGATGAGCTTGTGATCAGCAAAGCCAAGGTAGAAAAATATGTTCTTAAAGAAGAGACCTTTAAGAACATTATATCCTCATCCTTACATGTAAAGATTTGTTATCAGAGTAAGCAGGGATTAGGATCTACTGAGATAGCTCCTCCACATACTCTATTATCTGTAAGATCTCTAAGGTGTATAACTTGTCAAGGTGAGCTTCCCCTCATAGACATCATTCAAGAAGAGGATGAAGTTGAAGAGGAGATAGTGAAGGATGGATTTGAGGTGAGTGAAGAATATCATCCTAAGAAGGGTTACTATTCTCCTAAGGAGAGGAAAGAATCAGGGATGACCGAGTTCAAAAGGAAGAACTTGATCAGAACAACCAAGAAACAAACAAAGAAGGCTCAAGAGATCAAGGCCACCTTTAACTCCAAGTAGAAACTAGTCTGTATCACTATTGAATTTAAAGTGGTGAAAGCTAAAGACTTAAGTATAAACTCTAGTACTAGGAGTTCTAGTTTATATCCAACTCATCCTTGTGAGAAAAAGAAGGTTGATCAGCCGTGTACCACTGCTGCACAGCCTAAACCATCGGGTTCTAAGAGCAAGTCTCACCCTAAGAAGTCTATTGCATTATATAAAAAGATAAAGATGGAAGTGGAAAGTGATTAAGGTCAGCTTTCTACTCAAAAGAAAACTCTTAGAAGGAAGTCTGTTGATTGCATCATTTGTGGTAGTACTTCTCATCTTGCCAATGATTGCATCTACAATCCTAAAAGTACTCTCCACATGGCGAAGAATAAAAATTCTGAGAAGAAGAAGAAGAAGAGAGATCCGAAAGGAAAGTCTTTTCCTTTCAGAAGCTCCAAAGTGAAGAAGAAGACAAGTGAAAACTTTCTTTTGAAATAAAGGAATGCTTCCAAAGTACTGAAGTCTGCTGCAGTGGATACAAACTCTTCCGAGGGTCTAGTCTCCAAAACTTATGAAGTCATCAAAACTTTCAAAGTGTTGAAGGTCAAGTCTAATCTTCAAAGATGGTATGGAAGATAAAGGAAGACCATGTGACTGAAAGTACTTCATCAAAAATAGCCAATGATCCTCAAAGCCTAAATATAAGATCCATCACTATTGTATTGTCTTTAGTTCACTTTGATAAGCCTTGACCAACAAGGCTTAGGTTTCCAAATGTAACTAACCATCTCTTTTTGTGTAGGAACAACTAAAGACCAACAATAATGTATAGATCATCGATAGTCGCTATTCCAGGCACACGACAGGAAATGACTCTTTGCTTCAAAACTTTGAGAAAATTAATGGATTTCAAGTTGATTTTGGTGGACATTCAGGTGGTTACATTACTGGAAGGGGCATGGTTATAAATGGTAAGCTCAGCATTGAGAAGATATACTTTTTTATGGTGCTTGGATACAATCTACTAAGTGCATCCCAATTTTATATACGAGACACAACATACTCTTTACTAAGCGTGAATACATTGTTCTCAAGCCTAGGGTGGTCAAATTTCAAGAGCACATCTTGCTCAGACCCCTTTAGGAAAGGGAACATGTACAAGATGGATTTGCAGAAACATCTCCTTCAGGAGAAGTTTCTTGCTTTCTATCTAAATCAAATAGTGACAAGTCTTTCCTTTAGCATAAAAGAATGTGCCATGTAAACTTTAAAAACATGAACAAATTATTAAGAATGATTTGGTAAGTGAAATACCAAAGAAAGAGTTTACAAGCGATGACCATTGCGTTGCATGTCTAAACCGGAAGCGCCACAAATTGTCTCACAAACCAAAGGAAATGAACTCCATCACTACACCCTTACATATTACATATGGATCTCTTTGTCCCCACCAGTGTAATGAGTTTAAGAAGGACATCATACTGTTTGGTGATGATTGATGATTTCAAAAGATTCACTTGGGTCTTCTTCCTTGGAAATAAGGATAAGACTCCTAAGATCTTCAAGAACTTTATTATGAAAAATGAGAATCAATATGATCACAAGATCAAAACCATAAGATGTGATCAAGGAGCTGAATTCAAGAACCAAATCCTTTACACATGTGATGAAAATGGTATTACAAGAAAATATATTGATCCTAGTACTCTTTATTAAAATGGTGTTGCTGAGAGGAGAAACAAGATACTTATTGAAGCTGCAAGAACCATGTTATCTAACTATAAACTGCCCATCACCTTCTGGACAAAGCCAGTTAACACTGCATGCTATGTGTAGAATAGAGTTTTAGTATTTAAGAGTCATGGTAAGACTCCTTATGATATGTGGAACAAAAGGAGACCTTTTATTAGTTTCCTCAAATCATTTGGATGTCCTTGCACCATCTTGAATAACAAAGATCATGTATCCAAATTTGTTGAGAAATTAAATAATAGAGACTTTATTGGATACTCTTACCAAGATAAGGCTTATAGAGTACACAATCTCAGAACTAGAGTAGTTGAAGCCAATGTGACATTTAATGAACACACTCCTAATATGAAAGGTCCTGGTCCTGATTGGCTGTTTGATCTTTATTTAGTTACCAACTGTTTTAATAAGTCTTGTGAGAATGTTTTAGAATCTACAGGTAACTTATCAACAGAAGATCCTGACCCAAGATTTGAGCTAAGAAGACCAAGCAAGAAAACTATTTCAGCTCTAGTGGTAACTAACCCTGCAGATGGAGTTCCTATCAGTATAACCATTACAAATTCAGCTGATACATCTGAGGTGCCTACAAATTCCAACTCATAGGCATAAAAACTTGATTGAAGGAACTTCCAATGTAGGAGGAAATGGAGGTGGTGATAGTGATCAAGTATTTCTTGATGCTAATAACCACTCCATAGAAGACAACATCAATGATGTCACACACTTACTGGATCAAGCTTCTCTTGATAAGTGTGCTGATGTGGTGGATAATACTCTATTACATATCTGAATTTTAGAAATTTGGATTTTTCAAATCAACTTATTATGATTTCTCAACATATGATCCATAAGTCACACCCCACAACAAGCATCATTGGAGATGTTAACACAGGGGTGAGAACAAGAGGACAAACCCATGACGAAACCGTGTGTCTATACTCATGTTTCTTGTGCCAGATAAAGCCTAAGAAAGTTAATGAAGCTTTGAAGGATGGTAGTTGGGTTGAAGCAATGAAGGAGGAGCTGCTTCAATTCAAAAGGCAAAAGGTTCGGAACTTATGTCCTCTTACTCTAGGGAAGACCACCATAGGTACCAAATGGGTATATGGAACAAGAAGGATGATAGGGGACATGCCATTAAGAACAAGGCCAGACTAGTTGTTCAAGGATACATACAAGAAGAAGGATTGACTACACATGTGTTTTTGCTCCAGTGGAAAGACTTGAAGCTGTTAGGATATTCCTTGTTTTTGCTGCAACCATGGATTTCAAGGTCTACCAACTTGATGTCAAGTGTGCTTTATTATATGGGGTGATTGATGAGGAGGTGTATGTCAAACAAGCACCTTTTTTTGTAGACCCAGATCATCCTGATTATGTCTGCAAGCTTGATAAGGCTCTTTATTGGTTGCACCAAGTTCTAAGGAAGTGGTATGAGACACTATCTCCGTATCTCTATCAGCATGGCTACAAGAGGGGTACTATAGATGGAACACTCTTCATCAAAGGAACAAGAAATGACTTGATGCTAGTTCAAGTTTATGTAGATGACATTATTTTTAGGTCACCTAATCCAAAGCTTTACAAAGACTTTGAGAAGATGATGAAGAATGGATTTGAAATGAGTGTCATAGGGGAACTTAATTTCTTTATAGTAATTCAAGTGAAGCAGGTTGATAAGGGCATCTTCATAAGTCAGTCAAACTATGTACAAGACATACTCACAGGATTCAACATGACTAAATGTAAGGTTGAAAAGAAACCCATAGAAAAAAACCACTCCCTTGGACCTGATATTGAGGCGCAGTGTGTGGATGAACATCTTTATTGGGCTATGATTGGGTCTTTTATGTACCTCATAGCCAGCAGGCCTGAAATCATATTCGCCACCCCCATTTGTGCAGGATATCAAGCTAATCCTAAGATGTCATGCCTAGTTGCTATTAAGAGAATTCTTAGATATCTCAAAGGTGATATAGAACTAGGCCTTTGGTATTCAAAGAATTCTAACTTCAATCTGTATGCTTATATAGATAGTGATTATGGTGGTTGCAAAATGACTGCAAAGTCTTTATCTGGGGATGTCGATTCCTTAGTGGAAGGATAGTCTCATGGCAATGCAAGAAACAATCCTGTGTGTCTGCATCAACTACTGAAGCTGAATACATTGCTGCTTCTAGCTATTGTACTCAAGTGATTTGGATTCATAATTAGATGCTAGACTATTGATTCAATTTCAAAGAAACTCCAATCCACATAGACAATAACAGTGATATCTCTATCACATAGAACCATATGCAGCACTCAAGGACAAAACACATCAACATCAGTTATCATTGATTAGATATAATTTTGAAAAAGAATTTATACAACTGGTTAAAGTTAACACAATAGAGCAATATGTTGATATGTTCTTAAAAGTTTTTGATGAGTAGATATTTAAATATCTTATACCAGCTATTGTGATGATTAATTTTGAGTAGATTTTTTCTTAAACTAAACTTAAAATTATTTTTAAATTAGTGTCCAAAAGTTTTCTATATCATCACCTACATAAGCCCAGTTTACTTTAAAAGAAAACTTTTCAAATGATATTCATTGGAATTTTGGAAATTTTAGTCATATTTTCTCTCAGAAGACAAAGTTGTCTTCGACAGAACATTATGTCTTCAAAACTAATAACTACTTATAAGACATTTACATTTGGAAGAAATTTTAAAATATTTACCGAAACTTTAATATGCTTCTAAGTACTTATATATTTTTGAAGGACAATTTTCTTCCAAAAGCAATTAAGCCTCAAAAGATTTATTCTCTTGTGAATAAAACTTTTCATTTTAATCTCTTCCAAAATCAAATATGTCTATGAAGTAAAAATACTCTATGTATTTTTCTTCCAAAGCAAAAATTCCATAAAGCTCAGGAATATCTTTCGAAGTCAAATTGGATTCGGAAGCTTTTATAAAACTTCCAAAGACAAATTAGCTTTGCAATATTTTTGATTTCTAAGAGAACTACCTATTTGGGCGCTTTTTCATATGTTAGACCGACTATTAGATTTCAAAGTTTATACTTTTTCATTAACTTTGTCTCAAATCCATTTCATATATATACACCTTTAACGGTTCCCCGTCTTTTACTTTCCTCTTCATCTACAAATCTTGCTAAGCTAAATTCACTCACAAACCGCATTTATTCTTATCTTATTCATCACAAAGCTACTAACAAATGGCCAACCCTGATCCATGAAACCAACCAGATTTTTCCATGCATTTATATAGGCAACAGAATCAGTTTGCTCTATTAAACTCTAAGAAAGATCCCCATTTCTCAGAGGTATGCCAATTCTTGGCCCTGTTAACTACTTCACCTCCCTTATCATAGACCCTCCACTATATGAAGATTAACTTTGGAGTTTTGGAGGAACTACCAAGAGGTATGGATGGGGAGAAGGCACTGTCTGCCACAGTGTAGGGCAGAACAAATTTCATCACTCCAGCCACCGTTAACACCCATCTCGGGCTAAATAATGAAGAAGGCGATATATGCTTCCCATAATCTACTGTGAACCAGTCCTTCAGGCAGATGGGCAATGAGGGTGATTATTCCGTAAAAACCTTCAAGAAAGGGAAGGTTTCCTCCTAGTGGAAGTACCTCCTCTATGTTGTTATCCACTATCTATCAAACAAGCATGGAGAATGGTATACAATTCCAGAGGGCCTTTACTATATAGTCCATGGCATGGTTCAAGGTATCAAGTTCAGGTACTCTCAATTTGTAAATATAAATTTGCTTGCTAACTTAGACTTCTTATAATATTACATGTTCCCTATATATGTTCAACACATTCTTAACTTTGAACTGGGCTCACAGTTAAAGGGAACAAGTAATGTTCTTAAAATAGGACAGATGAAGCCCGACATCTTCAAGACAATGAGAAAAGCTACTGTGGTCTTCTCAAGGGTAGATACAACCCTAGTTCCAAAAATGTTAGAGCTAATTCCTTAAGGTGACAACCTAGCAGCACCAGCTAGTGTTAAACCCATACCTTCTACATATGAACCACCTACACAGCTAAAATTACCCTCACCTACTTAAGAAGATCCAAACAAACATCTTCACAAACTACTTAGGTTGTGTAGGCCCCCATATCCTCACCCATACAGGAGGAAGTGGACACCAGAGCTCCCACTTCTCCCAAGGAGAAAACCACTCCCATCACTTCATTGATTAGTGTTGAGGTTTCTCATGCTCAGCCTGATGAGCTCACAACCGCTACAACCTTAAGCCTTCACTCGGAGTCTTAAAACTCTAGTAAAAAACCTTTAGGGGAAAGCTACCATCCCAGTCTCTAGACCTTAATCAACCCATACCTAACTTTGAATTCTATGATGATAAAAACATGGGATTCAGCGAGTACCATTAGTCTTTTTTCTCCATCCTTGCTCAAGGAGAGAGAGTGCTTTTGACTCACCCATGTCTAGCCCACATCATCCACCCACAATTGAGGTGGATCTCTCTGAACCCTTTCAGGAGGTCCATATTGAAGAGGCTCTCAGTTCTACAGGTGATTACGTCTTTAAGACCTCAACCATGGCAACCCAGCCCATTGACACTTCAACTAAAGCTGTCATGGAACAGGGGGAATCCAGTAGCCAAGAACTTAGTGCTGGTGATAAGGAAGAAGACTTTTTTCCTATTCTCTCATCCCCCAAGATTCTTCTAGCAAAGATGAGGGGAGTCTGAAACTAAAGGTGCATAA
>BJCN01099530.1:0-11232 GCA_018326445.1 Flaveria brownii
ACTATAACCTTCAATTTGTAGGTTACCGTAACCTTCTAGGGTTACAGGTAAATCAAGAACGTTGATAAGAATCACCAGTGGCTTAGGGTTTTAACCCAAAGATAACCAGAGAACTGCTCAGATTCAAGCAAAGGATCTCCGAGTGTCGATTGCAAGAGGCCTCCGAATTAGGGTTTTCGCCTGAGATTCCTCCGTTGGTGATTTGATCCCAAGAAGACCGATAATCAAAGCCTTGAAGGCTCTGATACCATGTCAAGAACTAACAATCTGTAGAATCGAACACTTCGTAACTCAGATTCAGATCCAACACAACAGAAATACAAAGACCAATGAACGGATTGATCTAATACAAGCACGAAACTAAAAGTGCTAAACAAGAACACAACGAGTCATCAACACGATGAACTCAGAACAGATCCAGTGGATCGATATAGAGAAGACAAACAGGAGCGAATGAACTGAAGACTCTCGATGAAGACTCTAGAACTTCTCTCCTCCACAACGCCCTAGCCGACTTCATTAAAAAGAAGCGGATAGGAAAGCCCATGAACCGCAGCAACCAAGCCCAGCAAACAAATAAGCCCAGCTACCAGCTACGAGCCCAGCAACCCTACAACAAATAAAACAAAACACAACAAATAAAAATACCCAAATACAAAGTATTAGAACTGAATAAAAAAGGAAGGAGAACACCTTTTTAACATAAATAAAACCATATAAAGTCGTTGAATAATCTAAGTATTTAATGTCTATTAAGAATCAATTATAAGGATGATCCATCTAATACACTTTTAATCCTCATGTTTCATTCATTTATTTCATAAAAAATAAAATTTCTCCCATTGTAATTAGACGACACTAGAATCGAATATATTAAAATTAACCGAAGAAAGGGTCAAAAAAAAAAGACGAAATTACGGTGCATCTTGGATTAACGCTTGACCTTATAAGAAACCATAAGTCCATATTCCACAAAAACCCACACACAAATCGCTATCCAAGTCAACAAGAAAAGATAACTAATGGCCGACTCTCATTTTTTCTGCTAACTGTTCTAGACGCGTACTACTAGTGTTTTTGACTTTTTGGTCAAAGGGTTTGAAAGAGTCGAATCATAAACATTTGGGGTCTTACTCACAATATATTGGTCAATCTCACATCAAGAGGTTGACATGTGTCTTGTGTCAGATATTTTAGTATTTTACTATACATTGTGTGGTCTACATTTCTATTTTAGAGATTATTTAATCATATAAAAATTATTAATATTAAAACTAACGGTTGTAATGTTAAATTTTCTTGTTCTTATGCTAGATTTTAAAAGTTTATATTATACAAGAATGAGTAGACTAAAAATTATTATTAAAAAATAACATATTTAAAATACATAAAACAAATCAATTTCTGCTTAATTTAACTTTTAAACAAATATAAAATCCTTTATCTTGTATTATTTTTCTATATAAAATCTGGTTTCACCTCATCAAATGCCGGCAAAACGTCTCAAATTGATGAGTTTTGGGTGATGTTAAGAAGGGAGTGTGTGATGGTGCATGAACCTTTAAAATTTAGAAACAAGGGTTTAGGAATGAAGACGGGAAAGAGAAAGCAGTGAGTGTTTTTGATATGATTTTATTGTGAGTACAACAACATGGACTCGGGTTTAGAGTATCCTATTATGGTTGTTCGTATAATATATTGATTACATTATTCTGTTATGTAAACAAGTATTTTAATAAACTGTGTAACCTAGATTTTATAAAAGTTTTTTCCCCTAAAACGCAATTTTAAATACATATCTTGTTTCGTTAGAATAGTCGGCCTAGTCAGATATAAAATAAAGTTACAAGTTGTTTTATTCAAAATGAAAGATTGTTGATTAAATTAATTTATTTATTTAGTTTGTACGTATGTACCAGTCTAGGTGATATAGTTTCTTTTAGTGGTGTGTAAAAGATATCATCATCCGAATGAAAAATCAAATTTTTCGAACTTGAATTATTCAAAAACACGGATATCAAAATTTTAGATTTCTATAGTGATTTTAAAAAACTCGAATAGTTTGGATATCTGAAACTGTGTACTTATATGTATTTTAGTTAATTTTATTATTTAAAAATTAAAAATCCAAATCCAAATCTAAAATATTATATTTATGTAGTTGGCTTTTTTTATTGTGTGTATTATTTATAAATCTTATATCATTATAATATTTAATTGCTTTAGATATATGTCTCACAATCCAAATTCATATCCGAAATTTCATATATCATAAATTTTGAATATGTATTCGAATAGACTCAAATATTTAAAAAAATTAAATATTCTGAATTTACGGATATACAAATTTGAACACTCTAATTCCTTTTACATTTTGAGAAAACAAAATACAAATATTCAAATACTCTCTTTTCTTATTCTTTAAATTTTTTCATGGCATGAGAAGTTTAATGTTAAACAAGATTAATTCATAGCTCGATACAATTCTTGCTTGAAAATTTGTAATTTCTTACTTGAGGATGTCGGCATAAGGAATTCAATTCATGATTCTAGAAAACGTCACAAAATTTATTTAATTTAATTTCGTAGTGAAAGTTTATTTAGTTGGAATAATAAAACGATGACGATTCTTAAAATAAGGGTTGTTAAACCTTTTAACAAAACTTTATCTTATCTACACCATATGTTGAAGGATACAAAAGATCTAATTGAGAAGGAACTCATGGATATTGAATAATGTATTAACAAGTACTAGTGCAGCACTTGCATCACATATTGCTCATCTAGCTAGCTATTCGTTTAATTATAATACAAGAACTTTAGTATGCGATTGAAGAGTCATACTTCGAACAAGCTTTTGCCATAAGAATACAAATTCAAACACAATTTCAGTTAGTCGAAGATGATAGTGTGTCTATCATCGACTATTGTCTTTACAAATAAGTTGGTTGTCCTTTTACACTACTTCTCAGTTTATTTCTTCATATTCATAAACCAACGCTTAAAAATGTTTTTATCCCTGAAGTCCTTACAATTTAGCAGCTTCGCTAACATGCTTTTCCTATCTCCTCATATACACCACATATCAATAGCTACAATATAACATTTCGCACTAGAAATTAAATTTTATATATGTATTCCTTCGACAAACACTACAATGACTTTCTCCACTTCTCTATAGACGAAGTGACTTTTCCCACTAATTAGTGGTTAAGAACTGGTTTATGATCATTATTTATGTCTAATGTCTAAATTATTTTAAATCAATATTTTAGATCATCATGGAGATATTTTATAAGTTTTTTTTATCAACTTCTAATCTACTTTTAAATCCATTTAATCTGCCAACTACAGGATTTGAACCAATCGACATGTAAGGGAAGAAAAAGCACATACTACACATCTTGGTATAATTAGACTGAACACCTATTAACATTAAGAGTAGTTTTCTTATCTTTATTCTTATAACTTAACTAAAAATCAACTTTATCCTTATATATTATATCTTTTTTTATCATTTTTTTACTAATCTTTGTGTTTCTTCCACTTACACAAAAATTATAAGATATGAATAGTAAGTTGGTAAATCTAATAAGTCACTATTCTACCCATATATATATAAACCTTATAATTTATGGATAAGAAAATTATAAAGAATGAGATGTAGTGAGCTTTTTTTTTTTAACTTGTTCTTATATAAAGATACGAGGATGAACAGGTAAACATCAATATATAGGGGATGAGATTGTTTTTCCTCTAAATTTATAAAGGTGAGATATAAAGATAAAGAATATAATGTAGCAAGTATTTTATTAATTTTGGTTAAATATAATGATACGAATAGAAGTGAGAAAGGGAATATGAGAGTTCTAATGTGAATACTCTTGCTAGATAAAAGTATGTTGGTAAAGAAGCCCTCAAGTAATATGGACCCACACCACACCCTTACTGTATATATTTGCTAGTGGTTGGGTTGGGTCGGTCGCAATTCCATAAGTGGATATGTATACACTTTTCCAGTTTACCGATTCCATACATGGAAAGATGCATCAATATCTCGTCATTTGATTTTTTAACAAATATCTTTTCCTATTTCAGTTTATGTAACATAAATATAAAAAGTAAAAGTTATTTTTTAACAATATTGCAGACCATAGTCACTAATGAACCCATAATTTTTTTCAAGTTTGCTTATAAAATTTAGGTTTTAATATATCTACTTTCAGTCCATGTCTAGTCTCATTTTCTATGGTAATTGTTGTGCATACTATTAGCATCCATATATGATGATCAAATCTATCTATTTTTTTTGACACGTAAGTCCTTCGTAACAAGTGTATATGTTTGTGATTTTCATAGTAATTTAAAACAAGTAGCGTAAAACAAAACAAAATGCTCTATCGGTTTTTAGACTACAATATAACCAAGTCCAATAATCAACAAACCAAATAGAAAGAAAATGTGTAACATTATCACTAATCTTTCAAATTCTAAAAATGATTATATGAAACATTTAAAACACTAAATGATTATCCGCAAGCTATCAGGATTCAAAAAATAATGACATTCAAATAGAATATGGAAGAAAACATACCTAAAGTCGGGGCCAGAGACTAGGTGGACGACAGGGGTGGATTTTTGTGGAGGCTAAGGTGGTAGCGCATGTTATAGGATGAGCGGTGCCAGTTACGAACTTGGACTGTGAACGGCTAAGCTAGAAAAATATGTGTGTGCGTACATGAGGGGCGGGGGAGGTAGCTTATGTTTATTTGTAAATGAATAATGACCTAGAATTGGATTACTAATGTAAATGTGATTAATATTTTGTTTATATAAAACTAAAGAATCAAAAAATTGTAACACTTAGATTTTTTTTGGTGTGATCTTGGTCAAAATTTATGAGAGTTTTAGTGTAAAAAAAAGATTGGATAAAAATAGAAAGACAATATAACTAACACCCATCCACTCAGCATAGGTTTTGCCCATGTAGCAGTTTAAGATAGAAAAGAAAACTCAAATCATCAACCGCTAAAGTGGTTAAATTACTAGTTAAAATATGGTTCTCGAATTAAAAGATAGTCTTAGCCAAGAAATCAAAATTGAATGCTAATTTGTCTTATTAATAATAAGGTTGTCTATCAAAGATTAAAAATAGGGTTGTCTATAAAAATTGAAATAAATCTTACAACGTACGAACTCAATAAAACAAACTAAAATGACACTGAAAACGGTGTCATGACTCATGACAAATGGATGTGTATATGACAAAACACAGTGGCATGAAAGATGCAAATTTGGGTGAGAAATGGCATGAAATTTACCTTATGTTAGATATATTGACACAAGGCATGATTTTCACCTTGTAGCATTTTCAAGATTTGAAGCATGTGAAAGTTAATTAGGCCGGCTCTATGAGTTAAAAAATAGGCTAGAATTCTAAGCCTGCAAATTTAAAAGGGACTCCTATTATTGTTCTTTTACTTTGTTGATCATATGCGCTCTCCCGTCCACCCGTTCTCCTTTTTTATCTTTTTCATACTTTTTTTAATTTTTTATATTATATACTAGTTTTATTAATTTATGCATTGCACGGGTTAAAAAATAAAATAAAACTTTATTAAATGGATAATGATATTTTAAAATAAGGTATATATAGTTAAAATTACATATTAGTAAAGATTATAAATAATAGAACAAAGATATCAAACTATTAAATATTTTTTTCAAAAGAAAAATAAAACAAACACTTGTTTCAAAACACAACATATTTAATATTATAAAAAACTTTCTTATTATAACTATAAAAATTTATTATTTTTTGTTTATAAATCTTTTTAAAAGCACCATTTTTAAAATATTTTATATTTTTGATAGTTTGATGTTTTAGAAAAATCTCTTATTTTTAGAAATTTGATTTCTTAGAAATAATATAATAAAAAATATCTTTCTTAATTTTTAAAAAAACTAAAAAGAATTAAATAATATTATTAGTACATATAAGATATACATTATTAAATACGCTATCCAATTACTCATTACCCAATTTGTTGAATAGAAATTTAGTGTTATTATTATTTTATTACGGTAAAAAGATTATACTATATTTTCTATTTATTGTTGCTTCTTATCACATATAAATACTATAAGATATATTTTAATCTTGCAAACTATAAATCTTTTCCTTTAGTGGTCACAACCAGGACAAAGAATGTAAGATATATAAATTTTCTTTATAAGATAGTTTGAAGTTTAAAACTTTCTTTGTACCTTAGAATGATTGAGCCGTACATACATCTAAGTGTGTAACATATAAACGTAACTTAAAGATTAGCGTGCTACGCGACTTTAAACACCAAAAATTCTATTAAACAAAGATGATATACAAATGATCGGTTCATTATAATTTAAATACCGAATTTGAATTTCTGTTTGGTGTATTATGGAAACACACCGGCTTTATTTTGATTGTTGGGTGTGAATCCAAAGACTACTTGGTCCACATGAAGCAACGGTTTTTGCATTCTACTCAAAGACAAAATCAATGTACACATTCATTCAACTATCTAAACTATAAGGAGAGTAGAAACAAAAATAGTGTTTTTCCTCTATAACACCTTTAATTTTACACCGATGAAGCTTCACCTTTTAGAATGGTCAAAAAAGACGTATACAATCTAATGACATATGTCATACCACAAACATCATAACATAACGTTAGATTTGTGTATACTCTATAATTTTTTTTTTAAATTTATTAAATTTGGAAAATTGTTTACTCGTATTATACACTCAAAATAGATGTTTTGTTCCTTCCAAATAAGAAACTCTAGACCTGATCAACTCATCATATCTTTACACTTTAGTGCCAACCACCCGGGATTATATTATCTAATGGTATCAAGGTATTAAATTGTGTTCCTTTCAGATTAGAAAAGTTTAAGACTCGTAATAAACCAATAATGTAGATTTAAAAAGTGTGTAAGTTTGTCATTAAAAATAACATATTATAGTTACGAGTAATCAATACGATTCTTCTTGATCTCTGCTCTTACACGATCAATTTTTAGCTTATGTAATCACAACGTGGTTTTTCAAATATAGTGGAATTATTAAAATTAAATCAAAAGACTCAATCAATATTATGTTTTGAATAACTAAAACTTTTATCTTTATCACTTTTAAGTATAAAGGTTTAAAAGTTGGAAGTTAGATGTTAAATTATAACGATCAATGTAAATTAAATAAGAAAAAGCTAGAGAAAATTCTTCAAAGTAAGATCTTAATGCCACGGAGGTCCACAGTTGGATCATTTTATAGCATTTGTTTATAGGACAATTCCCAAAAGAAATATTTAAGAATTCTACTAACACACACAAAAAAGTATACGCTATCTTAATAGTGTCCATGCAAACTTAAACTTATTTAAAACTTTGATCTTCGGTAGTGTGATATCATGGTCCGCTAATGACCCTGTCGCCGCTAATGACCCTGTCGCCGCTAATGACCCTGTCGCCGCTAATACCGGCGCCGCTAATACCGGCGCCGCTAATACTGACGTTTCTTGTAGTGGATCCATGGTCCAATACAAAAAGAGACCGTTTCAAAGACAACTCTTGTTTATGTTTAATCTTTAATTAATGTATAGATGTCGTTAGTTATGATATCTTAGCACCGTCCCATGTTTTTGACACACACCACATGATTGATTGCGTTGCAACGATAATGTTTATCAATTTTGTATTTGTTCATCATTAATTTATGTAATTTAACCACCAATTTTATTTATTGTTATTGTCAAGAAATTAACAAGGGCCTAATGTTAGGCTAGTCTTTTATGAAAATAAACAAACCAAACTTGCTTATATATCCCGCATAACATGCCGTACACGAAGCCTGATACCCCCGCCATTATCTTTATTTCATTGACCAATTACAAAACATTTATTGAGCGTAAACAATATATGAGTAGCAACAATCCACATGTATAGCAATGTGGTTTTGTGGTCCAGTTTGTAAAGGTTAAAAACAACACGAAAAATATAGGTGTTTCGGTTTATAGGCCATTTGTTGGTAAAAAAAAAAAACAAGTTCAAGATGCACTATTTCCACTTTGAGTACGACATGATAAAAGCAGTTCATACAATCATGCATACGACCACCTCAAAGATCTTGTATGCTATCATCTTAACATCGTCAATCGACCTCCTTGTCATGGTCCCGTTGCTCAAATTCACATGCCTAAACCGGCTCGGCTCATATCCGGTTCAATCTCAACCAATGGGAGATCACCGTATCACGGTCATGTACATTTCATATCACTTTTTGCAATTAATTCGAAAGGAACTTTTGACCAACAATAGCTTTGCCTCAATTGTAATGTGATTGTCGCTGTCACTTGTACGAAAAGGATTTGTGATTTAATTAAGGCAAATTAGATTTGATTAATACAAATACGTATTGACCAATAAAAATTCATATTATTAATCTGATTGGCGACACTCATGCCAATTACAATTTCAGTAAATTTACTATTTAATATTTACGTTTGATTTACAGTGCATGTCACTCACAAAATAATTATGAACAAAAATAGAAAAAATATAAGTGGCATCGAGCAGGATATTATTGCAAACGAGTGTGAATCTATAGGTTGCCACTAGTTATATAAGTGAAAGCTTGTTCTTTTTATGCTTTTTGTTATAAAAAAAATCTTTGTTTTTTGCTTTTGAATTTTATTTGGCATTTAGTTACTTTAATTTGTTTTTCCCTTTTGAATATTTTCCACGTGATGAATATTAATATACAAGTAATCGAATCTTAACATCATAAATTCTAACACCCTTAACATATCTTTATTTGAAACCTTTAGCGATTCATGGGTATAATTTTAGTTAAGAAGTAAAACCCTTGATGTAACTAAGAGTGCTGCCCAACAAGTTTGCATATAAAAAATGACCGAATTAGTCCAACAACAAAAAATAAGCACTTATTGTTCATATTCATCTGTTAACAAACGAACTTATATGAACTTTTCGTCGAACGGTTTACGAACAGCTGGCTTAACTTTAGATTCTGGTTACAAATTTGGGGATTTAATAAACCATCTAACCAAACAAAAGAAAAATTAAAAGTGGCTGAGATGATTTTTTGAACGGCCCATTCTTGAGCCCAAACTGAACACCCAGGGCCTGGTGACTGGTGAGTATGACAGTATGTGACATTGTGAGTTGTGACCACAGAAAACGGCTAAAAGTGGACCTTCAATT
Source organism: Flaveria brownii (assembly GCA_018326445.1). Taxonomy (NCBI): domain Eukaryota; kingdom Viridiplantae; phylum Streptophyta; class Magnoliopsida; order Asterales; family Asteraceae; genus Flaveria; species Flaveria brownii. The sequence continues at coordinate 9,267 of BJCN01099530.1, forward strand.
TAATCAAGCCCGAAACCACAATACCCCAAATACACACCAAACAAAGGGTCACTTGAGGAGTGGGCTTCGTTTTAATATAATAAGAAGAAGACGAAAAGCGGATATGGATCAGCGCAAATTTTGACCATCACTAATAATCATATAACTTCGATCAGGCTATAAATTTTTATATACGGCCCACGAAGAAATAAAAGCTTTTTACTAATGTAAAATCCAATCAAAAGTAACAAGTTATAGCCTCTTATAGCGCAAATTATCGTTCAATTTTTCATGTTTATAAAGCCATGACAGCGGGCTCGAAAGGGGTGGCGCTGATCATCCTTAGCCGTAGTGCCAAGAAATTTAAACACAACAGTTCATCCCGAAAATTTTGACTTGAATGGAGTTTTAAGTTTCAACAATTCAAACACAGAAGTTCATCTACTCTAACTGCATGGGTTTACTGATTGCTCATATGTAGTTTCTTCGGGATTGTCTTAACGATTGTTTAAATGTGTATGGGGAAATGCTTGAATTTTTGATGTCCTTCTAGTCGGGACTTGTGGCCGTTATATGATGAAATCAGTGATCTACTATCATATAAGTGGGACGAATTGAATGGTACCTCAACAGACAACTTGTATGGTACAAGTCTATGCAAATGGGTTGATTGCGTGCTCACATATTTAGTTATGTTATTTTTTACTAGTTATGCAAGTTCATTATTTATCTTAATAGGTTACTCATTTGAATCTTATAAAAGTTTGCAAATGATGACTATAAATTGAAGACTAGGATATAAAGAGCTTTATCGAGTTTAAGTTGAATAATCAACTTGTACCCAACTTTTATTACTCAGAAGTCGCCATAACAACTATAAAGGAATTCAAAATATGAGATCGAGTTAAATTGTTGAAGTAAACCTCGTAATGTTCTTCTTATGTGGTGTCATTTAATAGCTTGATTAAAAGGGGCATACAAACATGGACCAAATTGCCATAAATAAATATTGTTATACTAAATTTTAAACGAGATCAACCATCAAAAGGAGCATGTGCAGGAGTAAATTCAAAGGCTGAATGATCTGCTGCAAGATTACAAATGTTTAAATGGCTCTGACCAATGGATGTGGAATGAGGATAATGGGGTTAATTTTAGGTCTACGCAAATCAGGATGGCCATTCAACAAGCTAGAAACGTGTTTTTTGAAGGAAAATGTATCTGGAACAACTGGGTGCCGATCAAGATTAATTTCTTCGCTTGGAGGGCTAGACTTAATAGACTTCCTACAAAGGATCAATTGGTAAAAAGAGGGGTGGGATTACAAAACCAAATATGTGGGATGTGCAATACCAGTCAAGAGGAGGTGAATCATTTACTTTTCCGGTGCGACTTTGCAAAAAATGTATGGACAAACATTCAAAAATGGTGCAAAATTCCACTTGCATTCTCTACCTTGATGCAGTGGGATGATATTAAAATATTGTTGCAGCAAGTAAAAGGGAAGCGGATGAAAATTATTCAAGGGATCTTTTACATAACCATTTGGAGCATATGGATAGTGAGAAATGGAAGGCAATTTAATAACTTGGAGTTATCGATCAACAATACGATCCAACAGATCAAGATCCTCGGGTTTTTATGGATTACGAATAGCTCCAACCATATTCAAGTGGATTGGGATAATTGGGTTAGATTTTTAATTATGTAATTGTTCTTTTTTCGTTGTTCTCTTCTAGCCTCTGGCTAGTTTTGCAATAATATTCCGCTGTTCAAAAAAAAACTAAATATTAAACAACTGAAACTCTGAATTGAAGGTGCAAACTGAACATAGTTAAAGGACCATTATTGTACATGGGCGTATTAAATAAATAATTGAGTAAATTTCGGTTTTGGTCCCTGTGGTTTAACCATTTTAACCACTTCAGTCCAAAAAGGAATCTTTGATCATATCATGTCCTATGGTTTCATTTTTGTAACAGTTTTG
>BJCN01099673.1:0-14196 GCA_018326445.1 Flaveria brownii
GTTCCCTCAAAATGGTTAGGTGACCTTTATCCCATTAAGAGTTTCCAAGTGACTCAAGTGTTGTGCAAAAGGACGGTGTTAAACTTGTTTATAAAAGAAATTTTAAGCTTTCATAATACTAGTTTAGAAAACTCTATGTACCTTATATTTGCATGCTTTCAAATACAAGGTGCCCTATGGTTCATTTTAATAAAACCCCTTTAATTAAAATCATTAATCCTTTTAATAACCTTTTATTAATCACTTATTGATAAAGAACCATCAATTTTCAGCTTGTTAAGTTTGTTAATGAGTTTTTTATCCATATCCAAATATCAACCAACAATCATACAACAAACAACCAAACAAGCATAATCATACAAACATAAGTGCATAAACATAGCAACTAAGTTGACTACACTTGTTTGCCATCACAAGTGTTGTCATTAGGTCTTTCCTAAGGGTTAACAATGACACATCATATGTGTCCATGAACTCCCACTTGAATCCACATCCAAAAGCTTCAAGTGTCCATGTCTTTTGTATCCTTCTTTGGGTCTTCATCTTGTGCACCTTCTTTTACAAAATTATATCCTAATACACTTTTTCTAATAAAAGAAATGCACCTAATCTATTTATTACATAATCAATGAATAAATAAATTACAACCCAAAATACAAACACAAATATTACAACCCTTTCAAGAATCAAAACCAACATGACAACCACAATCAACCAAATCCAAAACACATAAGGTCAAGGCTATGTTATGCACCAAAATATGTATCATATACAACATTCAAGAACAACTATAAACCCCTTTTAATAACCTTAAAGTTCTGGCCAATATGAACCAAAACTTTATGGTTTCGTCCAAACAACACAATCAACCATTTGATGTTAATCTTTCAAGGTTTATACTAAAGCATGTAAGATAAAACCTTGAAACAAAAGGGATTGAATCATCCATAAAAAAACAGCCCCTAATGGGTTGAAAAAGTCCATGAAAACTAACTTTTCAAGAACTTTTGAAGCAAGTATTCCACATAATCGGCTCTAGATGCCATTGTTGGGTTTTGTAACAAGTTTATCAAAGCAAGTTTAACCATTTAAACTTCAAAAACACAGAGGATATTATGGTTAAAGTGTGTTTAACAATCTGAAAATTTTTAGCATTTTAACCAAAACAAAACCCATAAACAAGGATCATTAATATATGTAAAATGGCATGCTATAAAAAAAAGAACAACCATAGGGTGTTCTTGAAACTACCTTTCAAGAAAAAGATGATGAAGTATGGATGAGATGAAGATGATGATGCTCTTAAATGCCCAGCCTTCAAGAGAGAAAACCTCAAGTTTGTATACCCATAAGACTTAGCAAACACCTAACTTGTTAGGTAGTAGAACACCAAGTCTCTTGTCCTTCTTGTTAAACCTGAAAATCGGCCAATGTGAGCTTCAAGTTCAGAAAAAAAATTCAAAATTTTTAGGAGAGAAGAAAGAAAGAAGACTCTTGCATATGAGAGAGAGAAAGTATGTTGTTCTTGGAAGAGTGCAAGAATTATGAAGTCTTGTATTAAACCAAGACCAAAAACCAACAACCCCACACAAGGGGCGGCCGAAATGGCCTTTTAAAAATGGGTTCCCCCATTTTTCATTTTATAAAATTTGCACTCTTTTAATCATAAGATTTATAAAATTAAAACACCTTTTAATTTTATAATATTAACACACTATTATTGTTATTATTCAACTTACTTAAATAATGTAACATGTAATTTCTCATGAACAAATTATCCATATAATTTGTTTTATTTCAAATGCAATGTTTTAGAAAACCCATTTTCTAAATTTGTGTCAATATTTATTTGTTTGATCTCATCAACAATTAAATATTTATTGGTGTTTGTTTAGCTTGTTATCGGGTATGACCCGACTTGGATCATAACGTACTAACCACATCAATCTTGTACCTGTCTTGGGTATACAAGATCCAACAATGTCTCTATGGTCCAAGCTATCAGTGAAGATAGAGCTATGATTCCCGAAGATCCTACGAAGTACTCAGATGAAGATCTAAAGAAGATAAATGTAGACTCAAAAGCTTTATGGCTGACAAGCATGAGCATACCTAACAACATCATTCATGGATTCAAGAAGTTCACAAATCCAAAGAAGATAGATGTAGACTCAAAAGCTTTATGGCTGACAAGCATGAGCATACCTAACAACATCATTCATGGATTCAAGAAGTTCACAACTGCATAAAAGTTGTGAGGAGCATTGAAGGCCAGATTTGAAGGAACTAAAGATATGAAGGAAAACAAAAGAGATGTATCAAAGCATATGTTCAAAAATGTTAGTTTTATAAGGGGAGAAACCATGACTGCTACATATCTTAAATATGTTAAAAGTGCTAGACTCTCTCAATGAGCCTAGGGTGAATGTTAGATCTAGAATAAATAGGTCTATATTCAATGTATAGGCTTAGAACGTTAATTATCTTTTTGTAATAAACTCTTGTACATATTTATCCTTATGTATGTAATATATGTATAAGTTAACCGAATAATTGTGATGATTTATATGTGTGATTATAGGAAGAACATCATACTTATTCAATTTTCAAAATTGACTAAGTGTAAGAACTATCTACGGATGAACAAAATGTTCTTCCGTAGTTATTCTGACAAGCAACAAGGAATTCTGCATCCGAGGATCTTTTACGGAAGAACAACTTGCTATGAATGAAGTCCCAAGTGACTGAATCCTACGGAAGACCAAAGTCCTACGGAAGGCTTAAGTCCTACGGAAGACCAAAGTCCTACGGAATGCACATGTCCTATGAAAGACCAAAGCACTTGCATGTACACCACCAAGTACATCAAGTCAACAAGTCAATTATCACTACAGTGATGTCATAAAGTCATCGTCTGTAGACGACTTCACTTTAGTAAGAAATTTTCACATCAAGAATATTCCCTAAAGTAACTTTATTACCTAGATAAGAAAGTTACTGTTACCCTAACAGTAAATCCCTGAGCCAATAAACACAAGGCATAGGTGCATAGTTTTAGGTCAACCAACAAAACCAACAATACACAGAATCAACCAATTGCTATCAATCAAAACAACAAACCCTAACAACCCTAACAATACACACTAATACATCATTATAACCCTAGCAATCAATAATAGCATTCAATCAATCATTATTTATTCAATTGTAGTCATTAATCAGTATTATTGGAAAACGTTTGAGTCAAATTTTTTGTTCATTTATTACTATCATCTATTTTACATTTCTCTGATTATTGTTCTTTAATTGATATATATTATAATTGTTATTTCATTTTCAATCAATTAAACAATGAGTTAATTCCACGATCAATATTCATGATATTTAACATGATAATTCCTATATCGATCCTTGGATTCCCAATGAAAAAGAAGAATAGTGATATTCTCATAAAGTTCTCGAGCTCACTGCCAAAGACATGGACATTGTACATTGTGTCCATAAGAAGAACTAAAAATTTGAAGATAATGACTCTTGAGGAGTTGTATGGCATTCTAGTGCCTATTAGATGAAGATAGATGTAGCCTTCATCATCTTTCAACAGATGGAATCGACAGCCTTCATCATCCTTTTCCCCAAATTTCTATTCCAACTTAGCCTTTGTTAGTTAGTAGGCTAACTTCTTCTAAATCTTAGAAGAAGATCTTGAATGCATTCATCTAGATGATCTTGAAGAAATGGACATCAACTACCAGTTAGTCATTATCTCATTTAGGACACTTTGCCAAAGAATGCAAAGAATCAATATCAATTCCTTCTCCCTTAAGCTCACCAAAATTCAAACGATCTACAACCACTAAAAGCCCCTATACTTCTGCGAATCAAAGACACACAACAGTTGTTGCTTGAGGAGAAAAAGTGATAGACTAGAGCTTTCAAGTAGAAGCTATCACTCCTACCAATAATGCACTAATGGCTACAAGCCCAAACTCTTCACCTCAGGTAACCTCTAAACCATGTTGCACACCTAAGTGCATTGCTAAAGTAAACATGTACAAAAGTCACAACTTGGATCTTATGAATGATGTAGAGTCAATGAATAGTCTTAAAACTGATTTTAAGAAAACTGATCAAGATCAAAAGGAAAACATAAAATTCCTAATGAAGATTGTTTTAGAATTAAAACATGATAAAACAAACTTGGAGACCCAGATTAATGATCTTTTGAATAGATTGAAATCAGCACAATGTGATTTAGCAATAGCTATAACATATGCTGACAAGTACACTGTTCAGATTGAAAATTTTGAAAAATTGCTTTCCTATGCTAAAAACTTTCAAAAGCTATATCAAATCAAGACATGATTAGGGTACAATGTTGTAGAACCATCATTTGTCTACACTCCAGCATATACTCCTAAGTGTAACTTGGATGTAAAGAAGCAAGTATTTGCTGATCTAATCTGTATAAAACCAACTACTAAAAAAGCTAAAGTAGTTAAGAAGGAGGAGAATGTGGGAGAAGTTAAAGTGAGAGGACATGAAGAGGAACAAAAAGAAAAGTGAGGAAGCCTAGAAAAGACAAAAGAAGAAAAATGATTCAGGAGGTGAAGTTAGTCAAGAACAACTTATCTGCTAAAATCAACTATTCTAACAAGAGGACACACAATAGAAAATGTTATGCAGGAGGCCTTAAATTTTTAGAAGAGAGGCCACAACCATATGTTCAAAGGTATACTCTTGAAGCTATAAAGACCTACAACAAGTAGTTCCTATGGAAGAAAATTGATGGTATCATAAATATTGACTACAAGCATAAAAAGTATGTGTGGAAAGATGAAAACGAGTGAGGAAAATCAGCAGATGAAGCCTTGAAGTAAGTAGGTGATACCTGAAGACTTTATTGATCATGAGTTGATAAAGAAAGGGAAGAAAGAGGAGAAGAAGAAGGACTTGAAAGAACTAAACAAGAACACTTAGTTGGCTAAGCAGTAGATCAAGACTGTGTGCCTAATGTGTGGGGTAAACAATCATTTTGCAAATTACTATAAATATAACCCCGTGTCTCAATCTTTCAACCAGCTCAACAAAACAAGTTCCTAGGAGGCTTCTAGCTGTTGATCAACCATCTTAAAGAAGAGATGGTTCGTCTAGGGTTGTTTAGAAACAAAACAACTCAAGTGCTGATCTGAATATAATTTTAGCACCTCTGAGGAATCAGCCAAACAATTCAACAACCATAAAACCAAAGAAAAAGAAAGCCCCGCCATCTCTAAGAGCATTAAAAGATAATCAAGGAAGAGATGATGTCAAAGCATCTAACAATTCCAAAAGGAGAGCATGGAGACAAAACACATCTGCTAATTTTTATAAAACCTTAGATTAACCATGACCTAAAATAAAGCCTTCAACACTTAAAATTGAAAAACAATTGCTGAAATCTAGAAGACTCAAGACTAAATAGACTTGGGTACCCATTCATTATTAACCAGATCATTCTTGTGGATGAACGGATCCATAGATCAAAGAAAACTCCTTGATTATGGATAGTGGAGGCTCCCAACACATGACAGGTAACAGATCAAGCATGCTGAACCTTGAACATATGATAATGGATTTGTTGCCTTTGGAAGTGATACAAGTGGAGGATACAATACTGGAAGAGGGACATTTAGCAATGAAAAGGTAAGTTTTGATAAGATGAATTATGTGAAGGAGTTGAACTATAATCTACTAAATGTATCTTAGCTATGTGATAAAAAACATAAACTCTCTTAAAACAGCATGAATGTTTTATTCTATCTCCTGGTTTTGTTATACCAAATGATAAAATACTTTTAAGAGCACCTAGGAAGACAATATGTACATGCTCAATATGCATAATACATCACCTTCAAGAAAACTATTATGCTTTATTTTAAAAGCTTAAATGGATGAATCTTCTCTATGCCACAAAAGACTAGCACATGTAAATCTTAAACACATGAATAAACTAGTTCAAAATGGGTTACTGACAAGACTACCCAAAAAACAATTTGCATGTGCTCATCACTATATTTCTCCTCAAAAAGGAAAGCAACACAAAGCTTCTCACAAGTCCAAAGAATTGAATTTTGTCATAATGTCTTTACATCCGTTACACATGGAATTGTTTGGTCCAACGGGTGTAAGTAGTTTGGGAAGAAAATCATATTTCTTAGTAATAATAGATATTCTTTACAAGTATCACTTGGGTTTTCTTCATAGAAATAAAGGAAGAAACTACTGAAATTATAAACTTATTTGTTATTAAAATTGAGAACCAGATTGAACAAAAGGTTAAAATTATCAGGTGTGACCAAGGTATAAAAGTGAAAAACCACACTCTTGATTTATTTTTTGAATCCAAAGGTATTGCTAGACAATATAATGCTCCTAAAACTCCTTAGCAAAATGAAATTGCTAAGAGGAGAAATAAGACACTTATTAAGGATACAAGGACCATGTTGTCTTACTCTAAACTTTTTATAACATTTTTGGTTAAAGCAGTCAACACCACGTGCTATGTTCAGAACAAGGTGTTAGTTGTCAAGACATATAGGAAATCCTCTTATGATTTTATGGCATAAGACTCTTTTAAGGTTTCTTAAGACCTTTTGAACATCCATGCACTTTTCTTAATACCCATGATCACTTATGTAAATTTGTTGAGAAATCAGTAGATGGGTTATTTGTAGGATACCCATCACAAGCTAAAGCTTATCGAGTACATAATAAAGTTGCCCACATAATTGAGGAATCTCAAAATGTCATAATTAATGGAAATTCCTCAAATAGTATTGGAAATAGCCTAAGTTGGATAATTGATCTGAATGGATTCACAAATGCTTTTAACCACTTACTTGAAAATGTTTCACGATACTCATTTGAAAGATCAATAGATCCACAAACCACAAGTAATGATGATTACAGAGCTGATCCACCACCTAGTAAATGTCATATCAAATCAACTGCTGGCCTTATCCAGCTATAAGGAGCAGAAGTAGACTCTAGTAACATAAATGTCATAGATCAAACATCACACAATCATGATGATTCATCATATGTGGAGTCTCATGAGGATTATGATACTAGGAAATCTTTTAACTGGGGAACAAATATGACAAATGCTAAAGGAGTTAATTCGGCAGTTGATCCAGTCACTTTTAATGGTCCATCTGCTGAACTTCTTTAAACAAACTTCTCTAACTTGGATCTGTCTCAACAACTCCAAGTGATCCATAGACTAAGATATCATAAATTAAATAAAATCCATATCTATATATTAAGAGATAATATTGATGATTCTTTTGATTTAAAGTTGAACTTATCTTTTTGAAATTTTCAAAAACCATCATTTTTCTTCAATATACTTTCAAAGCTTCCTCTAATTTATAATTTTAACCCCAGAACCGTGTTTCACCTACAAATCAATAAAAATCCACCTAAATTTGACTTTATTCCACCAAAACGAGAATTAATCAATAAACAAAAATATGTGTACTAAATGCATGATATGTAATAAAAATGGATGCTAAAATTATTATAAATAATGTCTAAAATTACTGATAACAATTCTTTTCAAGTTTAAATATTTCTTTTTCTCAAGGAAGTCAAGAATGAAAATAAGTGAAAACTATAAAGAAAAAAGGAAAACAAAACATATTAGCTAAACCTATTCTCGTTCTGTATAAAAAGTTTCCGCATGAAATCATATTATTATACTACCTTTCAATTAACAAGCTTAAATAAGGCTTTTAACATTTTTCTTATTAACAACACATACCCAATTTATTAGTTATGAACTTCTATCCTTTAAGTTCTAGATTTATTGTTTTATATAGATTAGTTCATGTGAGTTGATTATTTAATTGTGTTAACACCTTTCTTTTTATGGTAGAAACTTTCCTAATGTCAAGGATAATAAAGAAAAAGTTGTCAATTTTTCACCACGTGAAATTACAAATGATGTGATACTAATGTAGTCAATTTTCCAGCACATATCTGTTTGTTTCACTTTCTTCTTCAATTTTATATCTCTTCATTCCACTTTTTCTTTCTCCTTTTTCATTTTCAATTTCTTTTTCTATTATTATTACTATTATCTAATTAACTACAATCGGTTCTCAACCTATTTTTCCTAAATTTCAGCTTCCTTATGTGATCAGATTGGTATTAGGCTCACACAAATATCAAGTGTTTTATCTTTGTAAATACAAGAACAAAAGCCACTAGCGAAATAGGGTATGTATGTCTTTCCAATACTATCAACATTTTTAGTAGATTAACATAATAAAGTTAATATATTTTTTCATGTTATTTTTAAAAGTTTTTAAGGGACAATAAAGATGGATAGAATAAGAAAATAAAAAATATATATTTTTCTAATTTTGGTTTTTTAATTTTTCTTAAACATGACTGATGCAAGCTTTTTGAACCATGAGATGAATGAAGCTATTAAAAACTCAAAGTTTAGCATTTATTCGCAACTGCCAGAATTTGCCAAGTGCTGAGCTACTACAAGTTGGTACTCAACATGATGTGTTGCTAATTGATTTCTCTACTAGATAAGAATGTATGTACCGAAGAATACTAATGGATACAATGTTCTACCTTTTGGGAATGAGATTGTACTCAAACTGCGGATCTCTAAAGTATTGCTTGCATGTCTAAGTTGTATGTATTTTATTCTAATATATTTAATGTGATTTATTTGAAGTGTTTAGCTTTCTTGGTATAAGTACCTTATACTTGTATAAATTTGCGACTGGCTTGTTTGCCTACTTATTATTTAATGTTTTACTCACTGTAATCCGAAAAACTAATCAAGTGATCATTTTTTTAGCAAAAGTATTTGTTTGCGTTGGTAGACAGTTGACTTAGAATCAACAATTGGCATCTGTCGATCACTATAATGTGTTGTTAAATTATAACCTGCTCCAACAAAGCTATATACAACTAAATGCAATAAAAGAAAATAAGAATTTCAACCGGAGAAAAAAATTAAGCTGATATAGAAAATGCCTATCCCAAGCATGGAATTAAGCTTCATCCGTGAGATTTGGAGCAAAGTATGGAACGTGGCTACTTAGATGGTGGGTTTTTCATTCTCTTATGAAATGGCAACAACTCCACATGGTCGTGTTGAATTTCCGAAGAGATTTCTACGCGGTCGTTTTAACTAGTTTTAAAATGAGAAAGAAGGTTGACGTGATAGTTAAAGTTTTTTTAAGTTTCTTAACGCAGCCGTTTTATCTTTATATTTGAAACCTAAAGAACTAATTTTTTTATTTTTTGGTTTTGTTTAGAAAAAATATCAAGAATAAAAGGAAATAAAAAAATAGATGAATAAATACGGGTTGCCTCTCACATAGCACCTTTCTTTAACGTGTTTGACTAGACGTAGACCTCATTAGTTCTCGTACTTCGGCTTCTCTAATTCCATTACATCAACATTCTTTTTTTGAAACCCTATATAGAAAAATTATTGCGGGTCCTTTCATTTTTAACGTTTTTCCTGTTTTTTCACTTGCATTTTCTACTACATCATGAGGAAAAAAATTATAATCAAACGGCCTGACCCATGAGGATCATAATTTTCAAGTAAATAATGTAAGAGAATAACAAAACTTTTTGGCCTATACTAAAAGGTTTTCAGATGTTTACCTTGTCATGAAATACTTTGGTTTTGTCTTTGTAAATTCAAAACATCTTAAAAGCATCATGACGAATTTCTTCTAACTCATGAATTTATAGCTTATAATGAACCCTAACTTTATCAATCTTCAAGTTGAATTGCTTAAATTGACCAAAAAGCCTCGTTTTCTTATATAACAGGAAGATGAAAAGCGTTCCCATATACGAGACGAAAAGGTGACATACCTATTGATGCTTTATAGGAGGTGTGATATGACCACAAAGCATCATCAAAACAAAAGCTCCAATCTTTACGATTTAGGTTAACCATCTTTTCAAGGATTGACTTTGTCTCTTGATTAGAAATCTCTGCTTGGCCATTCATTTGTGGACGTTAGGCTATTGAAACACGATATGCAACACGTTATTTCTTGAAAAATTCTTCAATTTCCCTATTGCAAAAATGTGAACCTCTTCTCGCTTATAAATGTTCTTCACACACCAAACCTACTAAAGATATTAGCTTTCATTAAACCTAAAACAACTTTATCATTGTAAGTCTCTTGCCCTTTGCCTCTACCCATTTAAAGACGTGATCCATGGCCAAAAGTATATAAAGATTACCAAATGATGATGGGAATCGGCCCATAGAATCAATGACTCATACGTTCAAGATTTCACATATATGGATGGGTGTATTCGGAATTTGATATTTAGCTTTCAAGTTACTTGTATTTTGGCATTGTTCACAAAATTTACAAAACATGTATGAATCAAGAAAGATACTTAGCCAATAAAAACCTGAATGAAGTTCTTTTTATGTTGTCCGTTTCGGACCAAAATGTCCTCCACAAGCTTATGAGTGGCAAAAATCTAAGATGAAAGTTACCATACTCATGTGACGCATCTTCTTAGGACTTGATCAGCATAATATTTCCAAAGGTGTGGTTTAAGCCAAAAATATATGCTTGCTTCCCTTTTAATCTTATCCTTTTGAGCACACGAGAGATCAAGATGGAAAATATTCGTTACTATATAGTTGATGATATCAGCATATCAAGTGGCAGTGATTTGAGTAGCAAATAGGTTTCCATCAGGGAATTAGTCATTTAAAAGCATTAGCTCCTCATTGTTTATGATCTTGCTTAGGTGGTCCGCCACTAGATTTTGCTTTCCATTTTTGTCTCTAATATCCAAGTCAAATTCTTGAAGCAATAGTATCCATCTTATGAGTCTTGTCTTGGGATCCTTTTTAATCATGAGATATCTTAAAGTTACCAGATCAAAATGCACAATAACTTTAGTACCTAATAAATATTATCTAAATTTCAATAAAGCAAAGGAAAAAACTAAAAGCTCTTTTTCCATGTTCGAGTAATTGCTTTGGGCATGGTTTAAAATTCTTGAAGCATAGTAGATCATATGTTGTACTTGGTCATTCATTTGACACAACACCGCTCCTACCACATGATTACTTGCATCACACATGATCTCAAATGGCATGCTATAATATGAAGGTTGGTTTAGCAGTGATATGACTAACAAATTCTTCAAGGTATTTTGCTTGCATGATTCAGAGAACACAAAATCTATATCTTTTTATTGAAGCTCCCACATTGGTCGCCTTATCATGGGAAAGTCCTTAATAATTCTTTCGTAAAATCTTGCATGACCAAGAAAATAAGACACCTTACGCACATTATTAGGCTAAGGTAGAGATTTAATAACATCAGTTTTTGCTTTATCAACCTTTAAACATTTTGAAGAGACAATATGACCTAAAATAAGACCTTGATCGACCATAAAATGATAATTTTTTCATAATTTAAAACAATATTAGTCTGAATGCATCTTTTCAAAATATTAATCAAGTTTTCAAAACATTCTTTGTTAGAATTTCAATATATAATGAAATCATCCATGAAAACTTTAATTATCTGCTCAAAATAATCAGAAAAAAATGCTAACGGTACACCTTTGGAACATACGGGTGCATTGTAAAGCCTAAAAGGCATCCTCAAGTATGCACACATAAGAGAAGGATAGATAAACTTTGTTTTCTCTTGATCCTGCAGTGCAATGGGTATTTGATGAAAACTTGAATACCCATCTAGGCAATAATAAGGAGACTTACTTGCTAATCTATCCAACATTTAGTCTATAAATGCTAATGGAAAGTGGTTCTTGCGCGTTGCGGCATTTAGCCTTCTATAGTCGATACACACCATCCACCCGTTTTGGACACCATAGGGGACTAATTTGCCTTGTTTATTCACGATGATACCTATTTTCTAAGGAGGTTTCAAGTTCCTTATACTTTGGTAGAAATGTTTTCACCTACCTCGATAGTTTCATTACCTTTAAGGTTTTTCTTTAATGTGCAAAGTTCATTTAAAAATTTTGCATATATAGAACTTTTTTTACAAATCAAAAAGTGGTATGTTTACCTCTACCTTTTGAAACTTCTACATGATTTCTTGTTGCTTCCTTTGTTTTTGTGTAATTCTTAGTCTCAAGGGAAACGAAGAAGGAGGGGTGCACTTTACCTTAACTTTATTGTTTTTTGGTTTACACTTCTTTTTCATGTCCTTTTTCTCAATCACAATCTCTTCTTCCTCTTCTTGTATTTCTGGTCCATCATAACTCTTTCCACTGCTCATGGTAATAAAACAAGCATTGTGCTTAGGGTTTGTCTCAGTTTGTGCAGGTAGCCTAACTTGAGACTCTATCTTACTTAAATAATTTGCCAACTAAACCATTTGCTACTCCAAGCTCTTCATGCTAATTTTAATCTCTTGTTTGAATGCTTATGTGCTCATGGGTAAGCTCTTAACAATATCTTCTGATAACATTCCCATGCTCCCTGCTTGTTGTTTTGTAGGGACCTTATGTAGGTCTTTGTCGATAACTATTATTAGGAACTTGTCTCTAATTTGGATTATTTCAGGTATGTTAATATGGACTTGAAGTTGCTTTAAAAAGGCAATTTGTATGAGTGTAGGTATTTCATAGAGGTAGTTAAAGATACCATCTTCTAGTGGTTACTATTCGATGAAGTAAGAGGATGAAAGTAAACAAAATATTTGTCGTCATGGGGGCACTTTAGGTTAATCTGATCTCATCATTCATTCAATTTTCTTGTCCATCGATAGATCACACGAGTATGCATCGAGTGAGCGGGCAACGAATGTACAAAATGTTCCCAAGCATTGTCTTGTAGGAATGTGATACTAGACTAGGTTAGCTAATCTTTGTTGTCCCAACTGCTACTATCAAATAGCTAGGACTGATTTTACAATAGCTTATTGAGGGAATAAGAATATTCTATAAACATATTGACTTAAGAAAAGATGATTTATTTCAATATCTAGATATTGTCATTTAATCTTGTCCAAGATAACCTTTATTTCTTGTGCTTAAATTGTGGATCACATATTAGTGGGATGTCCAAATTGTAGGCATATTACACAAGCTCGAGGTTTTCGTTTAACATCATTACCTTTTTAAGTTGTATTACATGTTTAGTCAGTTCAGCTAGTGGTATATTATCATACCATCCATCATCTTGTGAGGAATGCTTGGTATATTTTGCTAGAGGTTATCAGTGCTCTGATCTAAGTATGTGTTTTGTCAAGACAAGCTCCTCCACTAGAGGCATTTATCAAGTGCCACTCTAGTGGTTCTTATCATTCATAAATTTACTAAAGGAGTTGATGCTAAGAGATAGCATGTGTAAAGATTTTCTCTTTGAACCTTTCCTAGTAAGTGTGTAAAGATTCTCTCTTTGCACTCTTAATCCCAATGATCTCATTGCATAAAAATGAAGGCTTTAACTTTCAGGAAGTATTTGTCTAAACACTATCTTGCAAGATCATTCCATGTGTTTACCAAACCGAGTGGAAGGTAATATAACCATTCTTCAGCCGAGTCTTGCATTGCAAAATGGAATGCATAAGCTTGATCTGATATTCAGTGACTTTGTGTGGCTTCATTCTGTAACATAAAACATGGAACTCCTTCATGAACTTATGAGGGTCTTCATTTTTAAGCCCAAGGAAGAAAAGTATCAAGTAAAGGAGGTTGGATTAAGCTTAAAATTTAAAGTAGAAGAAAAATTTATGCAATGAGAGGTTGTTATGTGATATCATGAGTTGCCCACTCCCTAAAGGTTTGTTCAACTTTAACTACCATGGTTGGTTTCGATAAGTTTGGTTTTTGATTATTAGGTGATTGTGAGTGGAATGATGGTATTCATGAAAAATGTTAGGATCATGTACTGGACGATGTACTAACTGATATACGCGTATACCAAATCAAATAGTGCGGAATCCTATTTGATTGGCGATCCAATCAGTGAGAACGCATGTAGAAACAATTGTAGATTGAATCTAAATGTTAAGAATGATTGGTAATCGATCTAGTGCAATCTATGAACTTGGAACAGGTTCTTAGAGGTCTCTGGACGGCTAGGGTACGTATCTATTTGAAGTGCTTAGTTTTTCCACGATTTAAGTGGTATTTATAGGTTAGTATTTCTCATTC
>BJCN01099707.1:0-10584 GCA_018326445.1 Flaveria brownii
GATGGAATCAGGTATGCAGTATCTACAGACAAAAGTATTCGGTTATTGCCCGAGGGGATCGAAAGGCCAGCCAAAGGAAGTAGGCAGGGCGCACAATCGTTACGACCCATTTTTATTACATAATATTAATTAATGTTCATTTCATAAATATCAACTCCAATGAGTTATATATTTTTCTAATATAAATTGATTTTGAGGTATTAAAGGAATGATATAGTAAAACATGGTTGATCAGCAATCACTAGTACAGTACTGGTTTGTTAGGGCGGTGATTTTAAATTGTTAGGGCGGTTTCACACCGCCCTTAAAAACCTCGCTCTAAAAAATGGTTTGTTTTATGGGGCGGTTATTTTATAGGGCGGTTTATTTTTTGGGGCGGTTTATTTGTTTTATAGGGCGGTTATTTTATAGGGCGGTTTATTTTTTGGGGCGGTTTTATCTTTTATGGGGCGGTTTTTAAATGCATTTTATAGGGCGAATTTTCCATTTTATAGGGCGGTTTCTTTTATTTTATGGGGCGGTTTTTAGCAACATTTAATAGGGCGGTTTTGACCTTTTTATAGGGCGGTTTTGTTGTTTTCATATAAAAATAATAAATTTAATAAATGGATGTTTTCCAGAATATATTTTTCTAAATTTCCAGATACATTTCATTGTTCTACTCCCAAACTCACCATTTAAATCTAAAAACATACCATTCAAACTATTGAAATATATTATAAAAGATCAAGTTTAACGTACAATAATTCCTCTAACACTTAGTGTTTAATATACAAAATTTGATTAATAACACAGCCTCACTAACAGCAATCAAGCAAGCCAACAGCCTCACCAACAGCAACAATAGCAATTAATAATACAAAATTCCTGATAGGACATAAGCCACAGCCTCACCAACAGCAATCAAGAGTCCCAGCAACTTCTGAGCACCATTCCTAGAAAATTCAAAAGAAGAAGATGAATAACTTGTAAAAGAGGATTTAGATTTTAAGATAAAATATATACTAAGACTGCCATGTAATACCAACCATTCCTAGAAAATTCAAAAGAAGAAGATAAAAAACCGCCCTAAAAACTATAAAAAACCGCCCTAAAAAATAGTTGTTAATATAACCGCCCTAAAAAATAAAAAAACCGCCCCAAAAAATGAAAAAAAAACCGCCCTAAAAAATAGAACCATTTTTTGAGGCGATTTCTGTATGAACCGCCCTAACAAATCAGTTAGGGCCGCCCTAACAAATCAGTTCTGTACTAGTGTTAAGAATCAAACTTAAAAACAGGTACTGTTACCACATCTATTACTCGTGTAATTAACTCTAAAGTTGTGGTGATGGATGTGTAGGGCAATGAAAGAATTTGAAAATCCACTCTTGGCCGGCCGGCCTTAGTTGGAACTAAGTTGCAAGTGGAGTTGAGTACGTTGTGGGTCTGTCCTACAACCTGCCCTTGGTCCATTGTCCATTTATTATCACAACCACTCGATCGATCTATTGTTATTATATTAACACTCAGCATTAATACTTTTCTTAATTTGTATTTATATATTTTATAATATTTTCCACAGCAGGCCGGCCGGGTAAGAATGTACGTTAATTTGTGTTCGTAAAGTTTTTCTATATATTATGGTTGCAATAAAAAAAAAACTGTTAAAACTTATTGTTACATAAAACTTATTGTTACATATATATAAAAGGAAAATTCTACAGGGTCAGTGACTCCTCTTCTTTCTTACTATGTCTACGGGGTCAGTTGACATATCCTTGGTGATGAAATAATTGCAACACAATTCAATGCATTGTTAACCATTACCTTTGAATGTAAATATTATGTAAAAACACATGCTAAGTTTTCAAAAGACAACGTGGATTGTAAATATATTTAGATAGATCCATCTTGATAATTGATTCAAAATAAGAATGCATAACCGCAACAATCTAACGTTGCATTTATTCATGAACTTATTCACCACGTACAATCATATTCGTTGGGACAGGAAAAAAAGAGAGAGTATACATATATGGGGTCCATAAGAACGTGATCTTTGACAAATCTACCGACTATATATATATATATATTAATTTATTAGAGTCGATCAAGACATTAAATCAACGTACACATGAATATATCTTTAATTTATAATACAAGATATATAGTACGTAGCTGTACGTGGTACGAGATATATATATGATGTGCATGTAACGTTGCAATAACACGTACAGATGCGCGCATGTTTATTTTGACGGAGGGACTATAGTAATTAAGTATAAATCCAGAAATATATATGAATTTTTTTGATTGATTGTCAGTAAAAAAGTAGGAGGTTAACTAGCTTATTGAGATAGACCGGCTAAAAAGGCAACTCCTGTAGAGGGTAACCATGAGGATCCGTAAATAAACTGGGCGACAGTGAAGCGGCTGGCCTCTATGGTTGTGGTTATGACCCGATATCCGGGCCAGTTGACGCGTTGACCAATGGCTCCGCCCGGGCCGTAATTCATGTACTCACCGTAGTACAAGGTGTCAAGTGCAAAGGTTGCGTTCCACTCGAGCCAACCCCTAGGGTGGATGTGGTCGCCCATGTACGATTGCATGTACACGGTGCGGGAGTAAAGCTTCCACGGCCGCCCAAGATACGTAGAGAAACTTGCCTTGGCTGCCTCCAAATCAGGCTGGGCCAGCAGCCGACACGCGTGGATTGAGATCCCCGTGTTCTGGTTCGGGTCTTTGCGGTTTTGAGCCGTAATGGTCACCTTCTGCATAGGCATGGGCTTTCTCGCATACATGCTGCAGTTCTGGAAGACCACCGCCGCATTCCCGAAGATGAAATCCACCGTGCCATAGATGTCACACTCACGGAAAAACTGCCGTTGGGAGTGGACGTATAGCGTGTCTTGATAACCGATGATGTTGCAGCGGTACACCACTGCTTGGTCCGCACCAACTCTCAGCGCCACTGCTTGGTGTTTCGCAGGCCCCGCATAGTTCTCGAACGTCATATCCCTTGCCATGAAACCACTACCCGTCGCAGCTGCATGTACGTCGTAAACTAATTAAGTACGTTCATAATTTAATTAATTATTCCAAAATTAAGTTTAACAAAACGTACGTTTTAATATAGCATATATTAATTCATGTGGCCGGCCTAAAGATAACATTAAACAGTAAAGGCTACCTATCTATATATCCACATATATATGTTATCCTGGATTTGTTTGTATGATATATACTGAATTAATCTGATTGCACTTATTAATGTAAAATGCATTATAATAATAATAATAAGAATACCACTACATATCAATGTTAATATAAAAAAGATATTGTTGCCAATCAATACATAATGCGCTAGCTGCGCTCTAAGAAAAGTTTGATAAGAAAAATAATTATTAAATAAACATGTGGTTTCAATTTTTAATTTGATTTTATGAATATCTTTTAACTATAATAGCATTTTATATTTGTTCATATGGTGAAGGAACCATTTGTTTTTTGGGTATCTAGAACTTAAAAGCAGAAAGTTTTACCAAGCTAGTCTACCGCTTTTTGCTTTTTCACTCCCGATCATATTATCCAATTCATTTATCAACGAGAAAACTCATTGCTGAGAAAACTCCTAGCTCAACTCTAAGAATTTTTTGCTTAAAGTGAAACTTGAACTCATGACCCACCTTTTATTTACATGTCATGAGTACCTCATCTTAACCAGTTGGCTAAGGATCATTGGTAATAAGAGTTCATTTTTAATTGACAAAAAAAAGAAAGACGTTGCGTATATATTCAGGTCTTCAATATGAAAAATCGAGTTTAACCAACAACAAAAACTGATAGATGGCCTCGACTATATTTGTTGACCGGTAAAATATAGTTTTTTAAAAAAATCTCATTTAATGGTGGTCGTATTCAATATATTATTACAAAAAACTCATAATTTATTTTTATTAACCACCTACATATATACATCATAGAATTTGAACACTCATTATATTGATGTAGCCTCTTAACAATGAATAATCCATTGATTAGCAATGAAATTGAAAGGTCTAAAATTAATCATCGTCAAGACTTAATTTTACTAGCTACATGTGTTTTAACCAATGTGAAATTAATTGATTTGATAAAGACTTTGTCTCTTAAAATGTAGATTATGGGTTTAAATCCAAATATGATGAAAATTAAATTGATATAATTTAAAGTAATAACAGGATAAATACGCCGCTCCAAAGGAAAAATTGCATGGGTTTAATGGACCGGCTTTTAATAGTTAATTACTTTCAGCACAGTGCATTGCATTGCATTGCATAGGATCCCCCAACAGACCACCACAAATAATGTGACTTCATTAATGTTGTGGCCTTCAATTTCTATCCACCGGTTCTCCTTCTTCTTTCTTTTTTTAATAATTATTATTGTATCACGTATTCGTCACAAAGCAATTGGAAATGTAAAGTTTAGTTTTACCTTTTCACCCAAAAGAAGGGTAAACAAGTGAAGAAGATGAAAATGACAAAAACACAATATATATATATGCATGGGTTTGAAAAAGAGAAGGAATAATTACCGAAAGAGGCGGTGTGGAAAGTTGTGACATTGTTAACCACTACATTTATTCCTCCTGTAATGACGGTTTTGCCCTTTCCATCCCCTACAAACATCAATTTCGTCTTCTTCCTTCCCACTTTTAGATTATTTTCTTCGTACCTAATTAAATAATTAAAGACATGCAATTACATGAAAAATGTTTTCATAATTACTACCAGCCTACACTCGTCCCCCCTATCCATATCCGTATATGATAGTTCGTTATAAAACTGAACACCCAATGTCAAAATCATGAACCTAGCAGGTAATAATTTAATTATTAAGTTTTGCTTACAAGAAAGAAAGAAAGAAAGAAAAAGAAAAAGAAAAAAAGTAGGTAGCGTTAGTTAGTTACTTAGCTCTTATTGCATAATTATTACTTACAACTTACATAAAAACATCTAATCTAAGAATGATATTATTGTACATTCAACAAAAAGAACCCATGATATGATTGCCCCTATCTTCTTTCAGTCACATTTCCTCTCTCCCTTGTAGTTAAAGTGGAGCCGAGCCTTTTTTAAATCAACGAAAAGCTACCCTTGCCCCTCACATGTTTCACTTATTTGACAAAAAAAGGCTTAGCATTTAGATCACTATTTTATTTTAGATTAAAATATAATGTATCCGGTTTAAGAAAAGAAAATATAAAGTTTATTTAATATATAATAAATAGTGATGTGATTAGAATTGAAATGACGCGTTTTAGGAAAGAGGCAGAGAGGGTTGGGGGAAAATAGATACATAGATACATAGATACATACCTTCCTGCCTTTACGTAGATTATGATCCGGCGGTTACTATGCTCGGGCGCCTTCTTAATGGCCTCTGCGATGGTGGTGCAGGTGCCATTGCCATCCTTGGAGACGACTATGTCTGCTTGCATTCCGGCCACCGGCACCTGCAGCAACCTCCTCTCCTTCCGGCTTAACCACTCGGGAAAAGGGGACGCTGACGCTGACATCAGCCTCCTCATCCTGCTCCGTCGTCGGTGCTGTATCGGAACTCCCTCGAAATCATCGCCATCGTCGCTGAGCCCTGTGTATAAGGCCAGGCAGTTACTCACCAGCTCCGACAGATCCTTGAGCTTCTCATCCATCTGCTGCTTCACGTACCCGTCCTCCACCTCCGACAGCCCCTCCCTACACGTGTCTTGATTCGTCAGGGCTGCGCTCAGCCACGTCAGCACATCCCCCTTCGAATTCCTGCTGGAGGAGGAGGTAGAAATGGCGCGCCACAGCTGGTCGACGGAGTCCTCTAGCAGCTCCAGGCAGTCCTCGTAGGCCGACCGCACGCGCGTACCCATCGCCACGCTGCGGATCTCCGCTGACGAGTACAAGGCCCTTCCCACGCGCTGCAGCGTCACGTTCATCGAAATGTGGACCATGTCTTTGTCCGACGCCGCACGGAAACCCAACAGCGACTTCAAACACAGATTCTGGTACCGAGTCCTGGCGCACATCCGAGACATGGCTTCCGTCGGCCGGGGATGGGCCATGGATCCTCCAGCTGCGGGGGGTTTGCTCCGGACACGCAGCACCACTCCCACCGACACCACCGACACCACAATGACAGCCAAAGCAAACACCAACACAAGCATCAGCTTCGACTTGGAGTTGAAGTTTGACTTTGAATTTCTTGGGGGGTAAATTGCCGGCTTCAGTGGAGCATCGGGTCGGTTTCTTCCCGGCTGGTACTTGGCGCCGAGCCTCGCGTATTCCATGTTGGATGATGATGATGATGATGATGATGATGATGATGATATTGTGGGTGTGAGGAGTATATATATATATATGGTGTGCTGAAATTGGAATTGAAGCAGCAGCAACAGTAGTTGTTGTGAAGTCGATGTCGGAGGGAAGGCTTCGCTTAGCTGGTTGCAACTTCAATTCAATTATCAATTATCAAATATGAATTATCCACTCCTTTCTGTGTTACTTTTACGTGGGCTTTGCTTTTTCCTTTTGTTTTTTCCCCTTGCCTTCTCTTTCCCTCCTTTCAAAGTCAACAATACTACTTGGACCTTCAAATTACACCCCCACCCCCCGGGTTTTAAAACCAATATATTCAATTTTACTCATTATACTTGCTAACATTCATTCTTCCTAACTACTTATACGTTTTTATTTAAGTTAACGTCCTTGCTTGATCATCTTAAGATTTTTTTTTTTAAATAATATGATATTCCTTCTTCTAGATGATAACAACTAGACTAGTTAGTGGAAAGAAATTCCAATAACGACTAATTTTATTACTTATTTTTTTTCTTTTTACTTTGTATGATGTTAAAATGATTTATAATTTTAAGATAAAATTACAATTCGAAGAAACAAAAATAATAGTGCCTAGCTACGGGTCATATTTCCTATGTCTATCACACCCTTGAAAATCTTTTTGAATTTGGTTATGACAATTTTCTATGTTTGTGATTTTTGGCTGATTTTTAAATGAATATATATTATATTGACACTGACAAGCTTAATCGCTTTCTAAATGTATTTGATCGACCATCGGATCAAGACAAAACTGGACACTGGCTGTTCAAACTAGGCGTCCATTTTTTAATTGTCTTTGGTTTCTATATATATATGGAACGTCTATCGGCAAAAAGTAAAGTAAATTCTTGTATAAGGTTTATGGTCTCCAAACCGAAAAAGGCGTAGCACGTCATATATATCTGCCAACAAAGTGCGGTACTGGTGGTTGATTGATCCATCATTTTCGTCAAATATATATATACATACACACTCTAAATTAATTTTACCGGAATTCCATATATATATGTATGTATGTATGTATGTATGCATGTATGCATGCATGCATGTATGTATGTATGTATATATTCAAGTGCCGAAGTGGAGGCCAACAGTGTGGGTGAGGGTGGTCAAATTAATCGATCCGCCGGGTAAACACCGACTAGCATTGTCAAACGGTTTAAGAGCTAGGCAGTGACATCGAGTATCATACTTATTACTATATATTAATATACCTTTGGTACAATTAAACATGTGGATCCAAATTAATTACACATGCAAGACGTACGTACACTTTATTTTCCAATTAATTGAAATGAGGATGGAGATCGAGACTTGATTGATATATATTGTGGCATACGAAGAAATCCTCACATAATTTATTATACCATACCGTTAACTACTAGCTAGCGAGCACTATGAATTGAAAGAAATTAAAAATACATACAAATGTATATGTAAAGTAACATGTCATGTTGGGAAGGTTTGGTGAAGTGTAATTTTCGACACATGGACCCGTTTTGTTTTGAAGGATCGAGAGAGAACACTGGTCATGTCTTTTCAACCAGTAACGACCGACTTAAGTTGGTGGTGCATGGTGATTTTCGATCTTAGTTATTTTAATTAATTATTTAACACGATTCGGATAGCATAGACCTAGGTAGATCAGTGGGTAGGCCTGTAAATAAATTGAACATTCATGAACTGTTAGGTGAAAAGTTCGTTTATGTTTGTTTTTTAGGTAATGAACAAATATGGATAAAAAATTTGTGTTCGTTTAATTAAACGAACAAATAAGAAAACGTGTTTTGTTCATTCGTTTAAGTTCATGAACGTTCGTTTATATTCGTTAATATATGTTCATTTATATTCAACATTCATTTATGTCCGTTTACTTGTATATTAATATCTTAATAAAAGGGTATTATGTGTTAATATTTAAAACATAAATGTATTATGTTATACTAGAAATTTATAAGTTTAGTAAGATTTCAATTTCCACTAATATCCAAAATGATCATTTAAGTTTTTTTGTATTCGTTTATGTTTGTTCAGCTATGTTTGTTTATTATTGTTCATTTATGTTCGTTTATTATTGTTCATTTGTGTTCGTTTATGTTCGTGGAGTGTTTATTTAGCTTTTCAACGAACAAACATGAACGGACACGAACATTTGATTTTCTTAAGGAACGAACATGAATATAAATTAAAATCGTGTTCGATTATGTGTTCATGTTCGGTAAAACTTAAATGACCGAACACGAACACCATCATGTTCGTGTTCGTTCGGTTCATTTAAAGGCCTATCAGTGGATTCTAAGTTAACCACCACGAATGTGTGTGTGTATAAAAACGTACAATTAGAGAATTTTAAAGATAACTTAACGGGATAACCATAAGATCTGATCGATCGAGCATTTTCTTTGTTTAATTTCCCATGCATCCCCATAAACATACTTTTGATATAACTAATTATAACCTGCATGCATGTGTCGTCTTTCCCCTAGCTAATTGCTCCTCCATGAAATGCATTAAGAAAATAGTTAGGTCCGATTCATTGAACCTCAAGTTATTTATGCTTTTAAGTTATTTCGTCTTGCTGTTGACTTTTTAAAAAGATCGATTGTCTGCTTTAGTGTGTAGGTTAGTTAGTTTACTTAAAATAAATTTGCATACTCTAATAAAAATGTATATTGGATGACACGTGGCAGGATCACAATCATTTTTATCAAAATTTTCCCGTCTCTCTCTCCTATTAAACAATTATCTTGATTACTAATAATATTCTTTAACACCTTTTTAGATTTAATAAATTAAGAAAGAAATCTATTTATTAATGTCATTTCTAAATAAATAGTTTTTTTATAAAATAATAAACTTTTCTAAAGCATGAAACTTTTTTAAAAATATGAAATATTTTAAAATTTTTATTTTTAAAAAGTCATTTTTAAAAACAAAAAATAATCAAATTTGAGATTTAAAATAGAAAAATTTTTAAAAATGACATTTTTATAGGGTTTGTTTTAAAACAAAATGTTTATTTTTTTGAAAAAAGTTAAATTTTTTTAAAAAAGTTTATAATATTGTTTTATTATTTTATTTATTCAACTCGCGTAATACACGGGTTTACTAAAGTTAGTACCATATACAATGGCGGAGCATAGAAGGGACCGGGGGGGCCGCCGCCCCCCCTCTTTTTTTCGTCGGTAGTGTAAATTTTTGGCCCGACAGTGTAAATTTTTGACCCGGTAGTGTAAATTTTTATACAAAACTCGAGTTCGCCCCCCCTAATAAAAATTAATTTCGCCCCCGTCCCCCTACGTGAGTGTTCAAGCTCCGCCACTGACCATATATCTTGGTATGAAACAATAGATCTTTTTGTGATAAAATTACAAGCTTGTCCCCAAAAAATTGCTTTTTGTGGCAAGAGATGTTTACTTATGCAAAACTAAATTCTCGTCCCAAACATATTAAGATATATTAATGGTAAATCATGGGATACAACTCTTTGAAATAAATAAGACATAACGGGAAGATTTGTTTGACATAAGAGATTAAAGCTTGTAATACTTCAAATGTCATTTTAAATTATCGTACAATTACAACTTATCCTAAATAGATGCTTTATTGATAATAATAAATAGTAGATAAGATTTTACATTTATTTGATCTGAATAATCAACAGACATAGATCGTTACATCATCTTTATTACTCAACGATATATTTAGCATCTTATAAAAATATTATATTTAGCATCTTATAAAATATTGGCACTTCAGGGCTTATATAATAAACCAATTTGGTTGGATCAGTTATGTTACATTATTAAAAATCTTTCTAAGAAAACTCAAATGGAAAAAACTTAATGAAAGAAAAATGAGTTTAACATGTTGAATTAGAACAAAATTTTACTAGCACATATTTAATAAATGCAATATCATGTCTTGTGATAATAATGTAAAACCCTAATTAGGAGTTCCGATTTATGCTAAATCATTGTTTTTTCCATAAATCGAGGCAAGAGTGTGATTTTCTTTGAAAAAAACTATAAGTATTCTCTTCACTAGACCTCCTTTTGATCAAGCTTAATAAAAAAAATTTATTATATTTGCGATATATAAAATAATTTTAATAAAGGAATAGTTTTAACGAACAAAGTCCATCGACGTCTCATGTATATTTAATTGTAACACCCCAACCCGGCGAGGCTGACGTGTCACTAATACGGATATCAAATCAAAAACCGATCCA
>BJCN01099830.1:7131-17457 GCA_018326445.1 Flaveria brownii
AATAAAGGAGGCAACTCTTATCAAAGGTAAGACATTTTTGCAAATGGTCCAAGGACCAACCTTTGAGCCTATAGTTAGATGGGTTATGACTCCAACACCCATTAACTAACTCTTCATAGGGGGATTACCACTGGATTTATGTTGTCCAAAGTAACAGACTTGATCTGTTATCTAAGGAAGAACTAAATCGAATCCTAACCATTGCTATAGAAGAAAACAAAGAAAAGAGTGCAGACTTTCTGGCATCAGTGAGGGAAACTCTTAAGAAGAAGGATAAGTGAATGTTTTGGTAGCATCAGCCTAGGGGGAGTTTGTTGGGTCTGATACGGCTGGTGCCACCAAAACAAGCACTTAACTTGATTTTAGCACAATGTATGAAGGACTTTTGAAGATAAAGTTGCATTTCCGAAGACAAGTCCACCACCTTCTGAAGCCAAGACTAGAAGAACTTCCGAAGAGAAACTTAGTCTTCCGAGACTAAGTTTACTCTTCCAGAGTATAAAGAAGATAAAGACTAGAAGCGGCTGATTCGAAGGAGTTGTTCCTTCCAAAGACAAAGTACATTCGAAAGACTTTATGCCTTAAGAAGTTTACTTACCTTTGAAAGTAACAACTATGAAGAGTGGATAATGTAAGGTGTCTGTCAGTCAATTGCTATACTGACAGACTGCATGGGATTTCTCCATGCTGGTATGTTTGACCTTACTTTATCCACTGGTCATCCATCATAGATTAGTACATTTACCAACCTTAGTTGGCGACAAAAGGTAAGTTATGGACTTGTCATGACTACCTAATACTAGGATAATATTTTATCTTAGTTTACATGCTTCTAGCATCTGTAGTATTTTGTCTAGTTGTATTATCCAGCTAGTTTTCCAAGTATAACCGGTTGTAGATAGTAGTATATATAGTTCTCATTGTAAGCTCATTAGAGTATGCTTGTAAGAGTCTTGTAATCTGTGAGTTGAGAATTAATGTATACAAGTATATTGAAAACTTATTTTTATGTCTTGCTTACTTAATATATTACTATCAACTCCTAGAAGATTCTGTTTTATTGTTTGAGTGAAACCAAGTGAGTTTAAGAGAGAACCATTGTGTTGAGTGACTTGTAACGATCCTATAATTACTCATAGTATTTTTCTTCCGAAGCAATTATTGTCAAACTTAGGAATATCTTCCGAAGCCAATTTGGCTTGGGAAATTGTCTTAAAACTTCTAAAGACAAATTACCTTTGAAAGATTTTTAACTTCCAAGATGACTACCTTTTTGAGCACTTTTTTAGAGGTGTGACCGACATTTGAATTTCAAAGTTTATCCTTTAGCACTAACTTTGTCTCACATCTAACCATATATATAACCTTACAACGGTTCCTCCTTTTTCTTCTACTTTTTCTTCTTCTTCTTCTTCTTCTTCTTCTTCTTTTTCTTCTTCTTCTTTATCTGCAAACTTCTAACCCTCATTATTCTTAGCTTTCTTCATCCTAAAGCTTTCTTAAATGGCCAACACAGAACCCTGAAACCAGCTAGATTTCTCCTTGAACCTTCACATGTAACACAACCAGGTTACTCTATTGCCGTCTAAGAAAGATGTTAGTTTGTCAGAAGTTTGCTACTTTCTTACTCAATCATCTTATCTTACGACATCATAATGGACCCTCAACTTTATGAAGAACAACTGCTGGAGTTCTGGAGGACCTGCCAAGAGGTCATCATGGATGGTGGGAATGCATTGTCTACATCAGTGCAGGGGAAGAAAATTTTCATCACCCCAACCATAATTAACACTCATCTCAAGCTGGATGATGAGGAAGGTGAACTCTCTTCCTCCAAAGTAGTTGTCAATGAATCACTCAGGAAGATGGGCTATGAAGGGAATTCACGGTCAGAACCTTTAAAAAGGGTAAGGTCTCCTACCAATGGAAGTACCTCCTCCATGTTATTATTCACTTTTTATCGAACAAACATGGAGGATGGGATCAAACTCCAGAGGACTTATCCTATATAGTCCACAGAATGGTTTAAGGGGTCAAGTTCAAGTACTCCTAGTTTGTTTACACAAACTTGCTTGCCAACTTGGACTACTTAGAGTACTACCAGTTTCCTAGATATGTCCAGCACATTCTTAACTATGAACTGGGTTCACATTTGAGGGAAACAAGTACTACTCTTAAACTATGACAGATGAAGCCCGATATCTTTAAAATCATGAGAAAAAACACTTTTGGTTTCTCAGGAGTAGAAACAACCCCGATCCTAAAAATGTTAGAGCTCACTGCTTAAGGTGATAACTTGGCAAC
The DNA here is from genome assembly GCA_018326445.1 of Flaveria brownii. Classification (NCBI taxonomy): domain Eukaryota; kingdom Viridiplantae; phylum Streptophyta; class Magnoliopsida; order Asterales; family Asteraceae; genus Flaveria; species Flaveria brownii. Next base: position 9,436 of record BJCN01099830.1, read on the forward strand.
ACTAGCCAATATTGAACCCACACCTTCTACATATGCACTAGCCAGATAGCCTCATATAACCATCACCATTAAAAGAAAATCCAAGTGAAGCCCTTCTTATTCGATTCAGATTGAGAAGGCCCCCATATACTCACCCATGCAGGAGGAAGTGCAACCAAGAGCTCCCACTTCCCGTGAGGAGCAAACCAATCTCATTATTTCATTGATCAGTACTGAGGTTCCTCATGATTAGCCTGATGAGTTCATTGCCCATGCTTCAAGCCTTCACTCTTGAGTCTCAAAACTTAGGTGCACAACCTTCAGGGGACAGTTACCATCCCTAGCCTCTAGACTTAAACCAACAAATCCCTAACCTCTAACTCTATAATGATTAGGATATGGGATTCAGTGAGTACTATGAGTCTCTCTTCTCCTCCCCTACTTAAGAAGATATGAGTGCTCCTGATACACCCATATTCAGCCCACATCATCCACCCCTAACTGAGGTTTACTTCCGTAAACATGTTTAGGAGGTCCATATGGAAGAGCCTCTCACTATAGAAAGTAATTACATAATTAAGACCTTAACCATGGCAACTTATCCCCTTGACACTTCTCTTGAAGCTTTCATGGAGCAGGGGAAATCTAGCAGCTAAGAACCACCAACTAATAGTGAGGGAGGTGACTTTTGTTATGTTTTCTCATTCCCCCATGATTCTTCTAATGAAGACGAGGGTAGTCCACAACTAAAGGTGAAAAAACGGTCTAAAACATGCACCTATTTAGTTTTAAAGGTAAGTCACCTGCAATCTTAGGTGGCTACATTACGAAGGCGGGCCCTTAATGAGTAACTTAAGATCACCAATCTCAAGGGCAAGTTAGTTGAGAGACCTACCAGACGTGTACAATTAGGTCCATAAGAACCTGTGGATGTGGTAGACCTAACATCTAGCTCACCAATATATGTGGGTGATGCTACTAAAAAGGGGGAGAAAATCTTAACTACAATCGTAGAACCTGAGACACTACCCAAAGTATAGACATGGAGGCCTCACCATCCTCACTTGCAGTTGTCCATACTCAACAACCTCCTCAGACCCACATTAATATGGATGCTTTGATTTAAAGCTTATTTGAGGAAGGAATTCCAAGGGCTATGTCTACCCTATTCTACCCTGCTGATAGCCTTATAGGAGGATGGAGGTATGACACTAATAGAAGAGCCCTGGTACTCTCTAGATCTTAGGGGTAATAAGAAGTGTTCAAATGGAAAACCCTAAGCTACTATGAAAGTTTTCATCTGGTTAACCTGCTACTTGCCAACCCAAGTAACAACATGCAAGCTGAAAGGTTGGATGAGAGGATTCAGCTGAGGGTGTTAAAGAGTTCAAGAAAAGATTAAAGCTATAGATAGAGGCTAGTAGGGAAAACTGTTGGTTAACTAGATATTAAGCCAGACCCTAACATTAGCTTCAAAGAGAAACCTTAATTGAAGGCCTAGTAGTTGACCCTGTGAACCTTGATACCGAAACTGCTTCATCACCTAGTACCCACAGCGAGACACCAGCTGGTGAAGGTGTCTCACATCCCCTCTCTAGCCAGAGCTCAAATGTACCAAGTGATGAAGGACAAATCTCTTTCCACCCTGAATCATACAGGCTAGTGGTTGACAAAGAGACGAGATTCTCACCTCTGAGGAGATTGAGGAAGAAAAGAAGGAGAAGAAGAGGAAGGCAAGGGGAGAGAGAACAACTAAGACCCCCAACTTCATGCAAGCTGCAATCAGGGTTGCCCCTAGGCCAAACACTCAGGAGGATGAGTTAAGGGTAGCCAGATTGAATTATCTGGGGTATAAGAACTACAACTTTGATGATATAATCTCTCTTTTGTTGGATGACTTAAATGAACTGGCTGACATTAAAGTATCAAAAAAGAGGAAGGAGGCTGAGGTTGCAGAGTTGCTCCTCAAGATTAAGGAAGAAAGAAAAAGAAAAAGATTATAAAAAACCTATGTCCTCTCTCTAGTTCAAGAAAGCCCTGAAGTAGAGGCTGTGACAGTTGAAAGGGAAACTCTGGTAGGTAGGGAACAAGATAGACAAAACATCATAACCTACTTGAATATCATAGGTCTCTATCAGGTACTAGAGCTACTTTACTTGTCATATGGGTACATTGAGTTTCAGTACCTCAAGCAGCTAGAGCAGAAAGTGCTAAAAGAAAAGAAAGCTGCTAAGAGGAAGATGAGGGAGGCTGCAAAGTGAAGAGCCACCATCCAAGCCAATCAGAAGAAGTCTACTGACAGATTGAAGTTGGTGAGATTTTTGAAGCTATATGGGTTCTATGGAAGGAGACTTAGTCCAATGTCTCTATCCACTATGGATGAGCACCTTAGAGTAATCAAGCAGAATATTAAGAAGGGTGAGCTAGTATACTTGCATTCTCTACCAAGTCAGACTTCACTTGATGTTAAGGTCCAGGTTGAACCCCAAAAGACAACACAACCTAGGCCTAGTGCTACATCTTAGCCAACTTCATCTTCTGACCCACAATAGGGTCCTGAACCTTCTCTTTCTGAATAGGTGAAGGAAAATGACCTAATTGAGAAGGATAAAGAAGGAACATCTGGTACTCAAGACCAACCTTCTCAGTTGAAATAAAAAAAGAAGAGGAGGATGGCCATAAGAAGGGACAAGAAGAAGAAGAAAAAGTCCAAGGCATCTGCCTCTACATATTGGGATGGGTCAGAACATCCTGAGAGTGAACAAGAAGAGGCTGCTTAACGAACTCCACTCCAAGTAAAGCTTCTTGTTGCTGAGAGACCCATCATGTCATGGTTTTTCTCTACAAATCCAGACAGATGGTATGTCATAAGAGATCAAGGAGGTCAAGACATATACTTCTGGCGAAATATGCTTGCCATTCCTCTGCTTAATCTCTTTGACATGAGATACTTTGAGAGTCTGAGGAATCCGGACCAACTGATGATGAAAGAAATGGTCCTGATTCTGATAAGCACTATCAATAGATGAGATCAAGACTTAAAGTTATCCTTAAGTTTTAGTAGCACCAGCCTAGGGGGAGTTTGTAATAGTTAACTTATAGGCTGATACAACCAAGAGTTCTCAGCATGCATACTGAAGTACAGGAAAAGTTACTTCCAAAGATTTAAAAAACGCACTAAGGAATTATCTAAGTGTCAAATCTTCCTAAGCCAAAGACCATTTCTTCCGAAGCCAAAGATGAAGTCTTCTGAAGCCAAAAGACTGATTTCTTCAAAATACAGTGAAGATATGCTTTCTCTAGCATGCTTTAGATAAAAGCTGAACCACCTTTTGCTGCCATCTCTGAAAACTCACTAACTTATATAAGTTGGTGATGTGTCCATACTTTTTTCAACTATAGATTAAAGTATTAGAGTCTGTAACTTTCTACTTTGTACTTTTATCCTTTTTGTAACAAATAAGGATATGAGCTATGACATGTCATAATCACTAGTTAAATGGCAATTTGCCTTTTGACTTTAAATTGATCTTGTTGTCTAGATTAGTGTTTCTAGCTGGCTTTCAAAGTATGGTCGGCAGTAGGACTAAGCCTTGTAACAATTGTAAAACACTTGAGAGCAATATACATCATTCTTAAGAACCAAATACTTGTGTTCTGCTTGTGTTGTTTACCTTTGTTCATTATTTCATAAATCGATTCTCTATTAGATTTGTTAAGTGTTGTTGTTGTTTGTTCTCTCCAACCATTATGAAACTGTTGCATTAGCACCCTCACCGGTCATGCACTTGTTATCGATCATCATTTTCTAAATTTTAAAACCTATGGTTCATGTTCTTAGACATCGACATCGCTAGTTTAAATTTGAAATTGAACCAATGATTCATAATCACCTTATAATTTATACTACTTGAGTAGATGATTGAAATAAAGACTGAATCTTGGTTTGAAAATGTCTAAAACTGATTTGGATGATGAATTCAAGAACACAAATGCTTCACACTATAGCAAACACACACTCAATATTTAAAAAGTTATAATGAATGTCTGAGGTTTGTTTAAATAGGTGGATTATTTGATTTATCAAATTTACAAGTGTTTAAGGCAAATGTAAATGTAAAAATTTTGATTTTACTAAGGGTACTGTAGCACGCATTTGTTTACTATTCCCTACAAAAATAAAAGCGGGGGAACAAATTACTTATGCACATTTTTTACCGTTACCTGCATTAGTTAATACGGTTGCACTCTTGTGATTTTCTGATCTAATATACAAATGTGATGAATAGTGTAGTCGTATTTGTTTATATTCAGTTTTACCTGTATTAACAATTCCCTGCATTAGTTAAATGCTTATAGATCAGTAGTATTGTACCGTGCTTCGCATTTGTCTATACACATTAACTAAGTCTTCATACATGTAGTTTTTTTATTTTTAATCTCAATACAATGTAACATTGTTATCCACATGTGACACTGTTCACCGCATTAGTGACAAGTGAGTGAACAACACATTCATATAAGTGCTTGGTCATTCGCAAATGGAAAAATTCATTATTAAATGCAGTTGTGCCTTTGAATAAAAAAACTAATATGGATCACTTAGGCATATTTGCATATGTTAAGTTCAAGTTGTGCACTGCTTGTCCGCATTAATTTGGTACTTGCAATTATTATAGATAATACCTACCCGCATTGATTAATATGATTGGTTTACCTTCACCTGCATAAACTAAACACTATTACCCACATTAGATTTTGACTTGGCAAAATCAATATTTCAAATTATGATTGATTTTTGACTGACGTTTGCACTGCAGTTGTTCTGTTGACTTTAAATTTTCTTGATTCTGACTGCGTTGTTGTCAATTTTTACTTGGTTTGCCTTATTCACTGACTGAGTATTTTGTGCATTCAAAGTTTCTTAAACTGAGCACTAACAAGTCTTTAGCATTTTATGCATTCAAAACCTGCAAAGACTAAGTATTATGATAATTTCTTTAGTTTTTGCACATTAATAAAGTTGTAACTCATATTGTTGATATTTTTTATTTTTAAGAAAGATGAAAAATTGTACAAACATGAGAGTCAAATATTTTTGTATTTATAATCATTTTTAAATGTATTTATGATTATTCATAATTTTTAATTACTACCCTAAAGTTGATATCCATTAAGGATAAAAACTTTAAAGATTTAAAAATTGAAAAATTCCACGACAACATCAAACACATCTAATGTAAACACAAAATATTTTTGTATTTTGGTATATCTTGCTATACATGAAAATAAAATAATACTTTCATGAGATCATATCAATCATACCCATCACAAATGCCTGTAAATTTAGTAAAATAGACATGTTCACACACATATTGATTGCAGGTATGTTTATCCTTTTAAACTCATGCACAAGTTTAAATTTTCTATTCTTTGTGATATTTGTCATGTTTTGAGTTGATTAAATACTCACTATGTACCTCATACCCAATAACATAAAGAGATCAAACATTCATATGAAATGCATGCTAGTACTTTATCACATGTCACATGACCAGGTTATCTAGAGTGTGAGTTCTCATTCTTTATTATGGGTAAATAGATCCACATTGGGATTCTATACTTTGATCCTTATCAGTTCTGATCCATATTAGGATTCTTTTGCACTCCGTTTTTGGAGGTGATCATCTATGAGATTATAGTAATTCATTCACTATGAAATGTAGTCCAAGATGAACTTTATTGTCATTCACTTTGCAATGTGTTTCTCATTAGAAATCTTTTTGGATCATAGACATCGACACTTCGTGCTTTGTTTACCCCAAGTCTTTACTTATCAAAACATAGGAGAGACTGATATACCGACTAAAGTAATATTATTTCTCACGGGATACTAGGCATATTTTATATTATTTAAAATAAAGAATTCTTTTTGTGATGTTTCTTGATTTTTTATGTTTTTGACTTTTTGATATTTTCAAATAAAATACATCTTTTTGTACTTTTGCATAATATATGAATGTTTTTGGCATTTTGAATAATTTTTAAAAAAGTGATGGATCAAAACAATAATCAAAATTCTACTTTTAATTTTTCATTCTAGATTAATCATGCGAACTGATTTTACCAAAAACTCAAACATACTAGGGTCAAATGCCTTAATAAATAAATCGGATAGTTGATTATTAGTGTCATCTTAAATCAACTTGATTAATCTTTTTTCATCATAATCTCTCAAAAAATTATATCTTATCTTAATATGTTTTGTTTCTAAGTGTTGTACTTGATTATTTATTATAAACACGATAGCTGTTTTGTCAATGTGAATTGATGTGTGCAAGAAATTAAACCTGTAGTCAAGCATCTGGTTCTAAATTAGAAGTAGTTGAGAACAATAAGCAAATGTTACAATGTACTCAACTTCTACGGTTGAAACTATCACGTTCTGCTTCTTGCACTGCCAGGACACTAGTCTTGGACCAAGGAATTGAAAACCACCTAATATGGACTTCTGGTCAAAGTTGCATCCTCTATAATCACTATTAGTGTATGCATAAAGGTTAAAGTTACCTTTTTTGGATACCATAAACCAAGAACTAGTTTTCGTTTATAGGTATCGGAATATGCGTTTAACTGCATTGATGTATGATTCTTTAGGATCTACCTCCAAACTAGCACACAAACAAAGTCAAAATATAATGTCTCGTCTACTAGCAGTGAGATACATAAAGAGCCTATCATTGATTGATAGTACGTTTAATCAACTGATTTGCCGTATGGATCTAGTCCAATCTGCATCTTTGTATCCATTGGAGTAAATAGCCGACAATTCAATTGTTGAAAATAATTTCAAGTCATAAAAAATGCTAGCAACATTGTTTTACCCAAACACTAGTAACAGTTTTTTACCCAAATGCAAATGACCAAAACACTTATACGAGTAAGTGTTGTTCATATGCATTTAATTAATGCGGTGAACAATGTTAAATGCGGGTAATAGTGTTATTATTCTTTGATCTTGAAAAGTTTCTAAGTGTTAAGACTTAGTCAATGCTCATGAAAAAAATGTGAAGCACATTACTCAGCACAAAGTGTTCATAAGCATTTGACTAATCCGGACAAGAATTAGTTTGGACAGTGTTGACTGAAACAAATGCGAGTACAATGTTCATCGTATTTGTACATGCTAGTAGTCTATTGTACACCATAATTTTGAAATGCATACAATAGTAAATCACTAAGTATGCATCCTCATTAATTAATGCGAGTAACTGTAGCAAATATGAATATGTTATTTGTTCATCCGTATTTGTTAATGCGGTGAATAGTAGACAAATGCGAGCTACAGCACCCTTAGTAAAATGAAAAAGTTACATACGCATTTGTCTTAAACACCTGTACAATTTGAAATGAACTCAGTTCGCTTATTTAAACCAATCCAGAACTCACATTTAATGTCACACCCTCAATTTTCACAAACGGGGTATTATCGTTAGGCGCGTGACATACAAGGATCTCAGCCATTAGTTATACCAAACGACACAACATTTAGAAACACATAATTACTCATTAACGATAAAACTTTCCAAATCAGAGTTAATTAAGAAAACATAAAAGTAAATGCGGAAGCGTATTAGTTTATAATTCAACGAGGCAACACGCAAAACCAAACAAAGTATAAGTTGATAGAAATGTAAATGTATTTAGTTGACCGAACAACGATAAATGCAACGTGAGATGATCCTATAGTGTCCACCTTAAGAATCTGAAAGAAACATGCTAAGTGTTAACACAAGGTTGGTGAGTTCACAGGTTTTGATAAACAGAACATAATATAAATAGATACAGTAAACAAAGTAATATCAGAAGATAGCTAGTCTACATGTCGAGTTACTAAGTGTATGAAGTTCGCAACCGAAACTGACAATGTAAATGAAGGCCTCGGCTGTGAATACCAGGTCACATCAACATAAATTAGGTCAATTAAACACCCGATTGACATAAAGTTGTGCAAGCGCGACTAGCCCGGGTGGTGTTTGGCCC
>BJCN01099929.1:755-12115 GCA_018326445.1 Flaveria brownii
TACCTGTCGTATGCAAAACTCAACCGTTGAAATGTAATCGGAATGCGATTGTTTTTTAGAATGACTCCCATTTATGTGGGGGTTTGTTGGGAAATAAGGGTATGAAAGGGAGTCTCTCTAAAACCCTTGTCCCATATTGGTATGACAAAGGAAATATTATGTGTTTATATATGAAAACAAGGTGAAAGGTATTGAATGTCTTTATGATACCATTTACACCATGACCTACCCGCGCGGAGGGGGGGTGCAAAAACGGATTTATGGCGGGGAAAATTTGGGCCGCTCGCGCACGACATGCGGACACGAATGACGTTCCAAAAAAACGGGTCCGTGTGAAGCCGGCTTTTGCTCCAACCCGTTATGGTTTATTTTTGCTATAGAAAATGTTGACATGCCAGACTCTTGGCTTTCTCATAACAGTTTTTGGCTCTTGGCATTTCGTTTTCCACGGAGTTAATTGCTGATTATTGTAGTAGTTAATTGTTGATTATTGCAGCAGTTTTTCGTGCATAAATAACACATTATGTTTCATTGCTAGACACTGAATAATACACTGATCTTCGTCGTTGCTTCATTCCAAGAATATTTCAGGCAAGTGGCAAGTCTGGCAGTGCACCGTCACTGTTGCGAACCGATGTACCCTAGGAACAGACGGCGTATCTGTTTAAAGGAATTGTGTCAAACACAAGTCCGGTTCATTCCTACTGCTTTGCGGTTTCTGTTCATATATTTTATTGTTTTCTAACATATATGTCTTATTATTTTTTGAAAACGTTTAGAGTCGGAGGTCTCATTGGAAGCGGTCTCTCTATCTCTCAGGATAAAGGAAAGGTTGTCACCACCCTACCCCTCTTAGACTCATAGTTTGTTATGATATGACATATTGTTTATGTTTGTTTGTTTGTTTAATATATAATATGACATATTTTATTGTTATGATATGACATATTCTAATATGATATGACATATTCTAATATGATTTTTTTGTCATCACCCTACCCCTCTTAGACTCTGCTTTGCGGTTTCTGTTCATATATTTTATTGTTATGATATGACATATTCTAATATGATTTTTTTGGATGTTAATGTAAACTAAATTTGTTTATGAGTCATATAATGTGGTTTAAAACGTATAAACTAGAGATATGGTTTTATAACACATTTCAAAAAAATATGTATAAATTATGTATGTCTATAAATACTAATTGTAAATGTTATCAAAAATGCTTTTGTAAGACTTTTAAATTAGAGAAGATTAAAAAAGAAGTTAAAAGCATTCACAATGGCTCTTTCATTTTTATATAAATGTGTACCTTATATTATTGGGGATGGTTGTAAATGAAAATTTATACGGGTTGTACCGTGTTTTCTTATATTGAAGGAAACACGGTACAACACTCATATATATTTTAATATTTTTGAAAGTTGGTTGTGAGTGGAGGAGAAAAAAAAAGATAATGAAAATATAAAGAAAAAATATTATTTAATTAAAAGAGAAAGAATAAAAATAGTGTTTTTAATGTAAATATGAGGGTAGAGATGGAGAGAATGAAGATGAGGAAGCTAGTGTGAATGCTCTTAGACAAATAAAAGTTAAAAAAAAATATTAAATATTTCCGAGTATACTAATATAAATATTAACTTGCATTTTCCACATATCACAATCTAGAAACCAATCTTTAAGTCCGTGATTTAATATACATCTTTTATGTTTTTTATACATTAAACATGAATGTAATGGCTTCCTCATGTTTTAACATTAGAGTAGGTAAAAGTCTACTTCTTCATAGAACTCTTTACATAAATATACAATATAAAATTAATTAAAAAACGTAATTTAAATCAATTTTCTTTATAAAAAGCTTGCCTTTTGACCTTTTTTCTGCTTCCTTTAAATTAAACCAAAAAAAATAAAATAAAAAATAAAAAGAGCTAAAGACATACAGAATCAAGGAAGTGGGTCTCCATATGCATATCCACTTTAAAATAAGAAACCACAATAAGATTGTAGCAGGTAACCTTCCAAGAAGACATGGGAAGGTTCTTTTTTTTTTAATCAGCAAACTTTTGTTGACAAACATGACCCCTTTAAAGCAATAAACCCGATGCTCAGACCCGTTTATTAAATGAGTTTAGTCTTAACATCTAGTTCGACTCTAGCTCATTTACGCATTTCAAACTTTTAACGGGTCGATCTCAACCATATCTAAGTTACAAACTTTACATAAGATCTATAGAAACAAAAAGAAAATATAGTAAGAATGGCATGTGGGCAGGTAGGGTTTGAAGGAACAAAAGCATATGTGAGCTCATCACTTCCAATGCATGTGGAATTAAGATGCATACTTCCCCATTAATGAACCCATCAAATTAAACCCCACAAAGCGCAGATACAGCCTAAATGTAACATACTTTGTGCAGACCAAATGCAACTTCTATATAAACATATAGAGAGATATAGCATAGATCACTGTCAATCTGCGTGAAAAGATTCCAAATTTGATGATTTAAATAATACCCACATTGTAGCACGAAATGCGCAGCATTTTGGGAGCACCCAACTTCCTAAATACCCTCAAAGGTGTCAACTTTCTTGAAAGTGTGAGGAAAAAAGCTTCAGATTGATGTGGGAAAGTGACAATGGTGGAAGATTTGATCAGAGAAGGGAGATCTTTGGCTGAAACACCAACATGGGCTGTTGCTACAACTGTTACTTTTATGGTTTTTGCTTGCTTGTTGGTTCAAAGATCAATTTTTAGATTTGGGAGGGCAAGTTTTGAGCTTTTCCCTATTCTTTTTTCTTTTTGAATATTTTTTGTTGAGATTTGTGTGATTTATGGTGTTTGTGGTATGCAGTGGTTGAGGAAGACAAGGAGGAAGGCTCTGTTAGCTTCTTTGGAGAAGATCAAAGAAGGTTGGTAACATTTTTGTACTCAAAAGGTTACATTGATTGATTTTGAGTGCAATTTGTTATTTTGTATTTAGTTTAATTATGTTAATTGATGGGATTGCATTATTGAGCAAATGATAGTGTGGGGCTTCATCTTTTTTTTGATTGAAAAGGTTTGGGTGGTCAAGTACTTTGTGTATTTGCAGGGACAAATTCACATAAAAGAATACAAGAAATTATTAATCAAATATCTAAAATTAGCTTCAAAATAGGATGTTCTTTGACTCAAAAGCAACAGATCTTTGATTCAAAGTCTAATCATTGTCTTCTTTGTTCCAAATCATACTATTGTCCTTATGAACCTTAGTAAAATAATTGCTTAAAAAGAAATTATTTGTTCTCCACAATTGCTGTTAGTGTTAGTTTGAGTTTCAAGGATAAATGGTTGACCAAAAGTACTCAAATTTGACTACCAAAGTGTTGTGCGTATCACACATTTAATCTTGTGAAAAAGCTACATTTAGTACTGCATTTGGGTTATGAAAATTTGAACTAGGTGGATTAATTCTTATAAAGTGGTAATAGTACGAAAAAAGATCGCATTCAAGATATATATTTGATGCCTTGATGGTGCGGTAATATCCATTTTTATTGATCATGAACTTGTATATTCTGCTTTTGATTGATGCAGAGCTTATGCTTCTTGGACTCATATCTTTGTTACTGGGGCAATGGGCACATGCGATCTCGGAGATCTGTGTGAATTCCTCGCTGTTCAGCAGTAAATTCTTTCTTTGCTCCGAAGAAGATTTTGAGATAGATAAAATGGTCGTTTTCTCAAGATTATCGTCCCTTTCAAACGATACCGATAAACCTCCCGAAGGGCTTCATGCTCACCATTTGCATCAGTGTGGTGAGGTAAAATCATATGCTTCACAGAAAAGGGATGGGTTGGGTTGACTGATTACCTTTTGTTTCAAAAATTACTAAATATTTTGACACTAACCCAAAAGTTATGTTATTCAAATAAATTATTTTTGGGGCTTTTATGCTCTCGAAAATCATTGGACCACTTTCACCATGTTCAGCCCGTTTGACCAGTTTCTTTTAAGCTCTTTTTTTGTAACACGTGTTTGACCCGAGAGAAATAATAGCATAACCTGCATTGTCAAATTCATAAGTAAGTGCATCCAATTGTTTTGAATTGTATTTGCAGGGCCGAGAACCTTTTGTTTCTTATGAAGGTCTTGAACAGCTTCATCGATTCTTGTTTGTTCTTGGGATGACTCATGTTCTCTATAGTTGTGTGTCCGTTGGATTAGCCATGACCAAGGTAGACTGTTTATTGAATCCGATTTGATTTAACAAAAAATTGCTATGGATTATGTCCATGGGTTACTACAACTAGCTTAAATTAAGTTTCATTGTATGTGATTGCAGATATACAGTTGGAGGAAATGGGAATACCAAGCAAGCCAATCGGCACCCGAAAACTTGCAAGGTAAATGGACGTTGAATAAATGGAAGGATTTGGTAACATATCAAAATGGGTAGTTTCTTGGTACGGGTCTGGTTGGGTCAACCCAAAACACTTTTTATCCAAAGAGCTTAAATTCGTTTATTATTAAATAATGTGTCAAGTATGATTACCAAATCTATTATGCCAATAGTAATTTAACTTTTTGAATAAACTGATTTAGGAAGACGTATGCATTAAATAAACTGTGGATGAAATCAACCAGTTTTCTTTTAAGCGCTTTATATTTCTTTTACTCGTTAGAGCAGTTACTATTAGAACACATTCCAAATCTAACCCATGGGCTGAGAAAACGAGTTCTCACAGAAAAACTATATTTTAGCTCCTAAATATTGTCAAGAGTCAAGGCCAAAGTCAACTTGTGCTCTAAGAGCTCATAAAGTAGGGTAGAGTCTTCTTTGTGTCTTTCAATTCTCATCACATGGACCAGAATCACGTGATATAAAGAGACCCATGAAATGGAAAATTGTTAAAATGCCTAGATGGATAATTAAGATATAGAAACAATGGTTATTTGCTTATCTGTCTTGACATATATGTTTATTATAGCAAGGAAGATGAAGGTGATGAGACGCCAAGTTACTTTCATTAAGCATCATGCATCTCATCCTTGGAGCAGAAGTCGGGTTCTCATATGGATGGTAAGGATTTTTAAACTGATACATATATAAATCCAAAGTGACTAAACTCATTATCGAAAGGTAACAAAGACAATAATGGCCACTTAATAGATAGCAAGTTGTAACATCTGAACCCTCATACCAACTCCAGTTTACCCACAAGATGATACACTAACGTTAGCTTCCAAACTGATTCAGTTTGTTGATCTTGACGTTTGATTTGTTATGGTTCTACGAGAGATATATTTATAAGTGGTTCTCTTCAAGATTCTGTTTATTGTATGTTTATGATGATAAAGGTGGATTTTATGTTTGTGTTTTCAGCTATGCTTTCTACGACAGTTCAAGAGTCCAATGCAGAGGTCTGACTACGCGGCGTTGCGGTTGGGTTTCATCACCGTGGGTATTTGACTTTATCTTCTACCTTCTGTTTCTCTCTTCACCTTCACAAGTTAACTTCATTCTTGCTTCTACTTGCAAGATCAAAGTCACTAGTCTAACGTAAAATCTTGGTGTACTATCATTTCAGACTCATAACTTGCCACTTTCATATAACTTCCACAACTATATGGTCCGAAGCATGGAAGATGAATTTTATGAAATTGTGGGAATTAGGTATGCCTCAACTCTTTGCAGATATATATTTTATAGAATTGTGGAAGCTTTATAGAAGTTTTGAATTTTCATAACTCTTTGTATTCATTTTGCAGCTGGCCCCTTTGGGCCTATGCCATAATATGCATCTTTGTAAACATTCATGGTAATAGTTATTGTCCTTTTTATCCAAAACAAATGCACATGTTATCCATTCTCCAATGTGTTACTAATGTTTGAGAGTATTTTCAGGTCTTAACATTTACTTCTGGCTTTCTTTTGTCCCTGCCATTGTAAGTTGTGTGTTCCATGTCAGGGTCGATTCGGGTAGCGTTTAATTTCAAACGAATTAAATCCAAAAAATTAGCTAAATGGGGAATGGGTCAAACGGGTCGGATGTCGCCCAAAGTCTTGTTAGAGCATACATCTGCGTAAATCATTCTATTCAAAGTTTTAAAGTATTATTGTACTAAAATTGTTCTAGTTATCATAGTTAGCACATTTATTAGTTATTTATAACAAATAAATATTGAACAGATATAATGTAGTTGACTGTTGGTCAATCCAAACTGACCCGACCCATTTTGACACGATACCCAACTCGCCCAACTCACCCATCTTGCCACCACTACTTGTAATTGACTATCGATTTTGTACTTGGCATATTCATTTATAAAGTTTTGTCCGTTATGGTTGAAAGCTAGCGTTGCTGGTTGGGACAAAACTTCAGCATGTTGTGTCCTTGTTGGCACTTGAAATAGTAGAACCACGTGGGCCGTCCGTTGCAGGAACTCAAGTGAAGCCACGTGACGAGCTTTTTTGGTTCGGTAAACCTGAAGTGTTACTGCGTTTGATACAGTTTATCTCCTTTCAGGTAAAAAATTCATTTTTCATTATATCTCACAGATAATAAAAGGTTAAGATAAAGTTGCTCATAACATACATATTATGTTTAATCTGACACAAGGTGTTACAAAAGTATTTCACTAATGCTCACTATTTTGAAGTCACGAAAAAACTCGTTTGCCTCATAAAAGTAAACGGTCAACCCATACATTTTCAGCATATAGATAGTGATTAACTTCTATGATTCTCACTTTCACATTGTCAATCTGCAGAATGCTTTTGAGATGGCAACATTCATATGGTCTTTGGTAAGTAACACCCCCCCCCCCTCTAATATATCAAACATTTTATGAGTTTTGTAGCTTTTGTCACACAAGATCTCTCGTATGAGTCGTTTTATGAAACGATCATCTTGATTATGCAGTGGGGATTCAAACAACGGTCGTGTTTCATGAAGAACCATGCAATGATAGTTGTTAGACTGACTTGTGGGTATGTATTCCTTACAAATACCTTTTGTATCAGAATAAAACTGACCCATGATCAGAAACAATGGCTCTGTTATAATTCCTTTTGTATCAACAAAATCAATCTTTTTCAATTAAGAAAAAACCGACCCGTAAACACATCTTATCTTTGGTTTTATCATCATGCTTGCAGGGTTCTTGTTCAGTTTTGGTGTAGCTACAGCACTGTGCCTCTAAACGTTATAGTCACACAGGTTCATATCGTACAACACACTACAATTATATTCAACTTTTTTGTTATTGTTTTATGAAACTGATTATCTGATTATTGTGATTTCAAGTCACAGTACATTCAAAAATCAAAACACATTATCGGTTTTATTATATCTGATTATCTGATTGTGATATCTTATTATCATATAATCACTTTCAAAACGCACATACAAACACCCATATCACTTCTTTTACACTTTCATCCAACCCGACGACCCTTAACCAAAATGTACCTTGTTTCATGACCAAAAGACTCAACCCGACATCCTGATATGTGTTTTCTCAGATGGGTTCGCGGGTCAAGAAAGCTCTGATTGCAGAAAGCGTTCGCGACTCACTTCACAGCTGGTGCAAACGCGTAAAAGAGAGATCAAAAGCGCTTCAGTCAGTCGCCACAAGGTCAACATGTTCTCTCGGGTCAACCATCGACGAGGGCGATGAAGTGATTACAGTTGCATCAGGTACTTTATCTCAGTCATCTTCTACAGGTACCCTTAACCACCTTGATGAAAACCATGACTCCAACCCTCTGCCAGAACAAGAACTCTCGTTCCGCATGTCGGAATATTTGTCGGATACGATGAGACACGTGGCTGGAAATGAGGGCATTGAAGAGGAAGATTATGAAGGTAAAATTGTAACTCTTCAAGAATTGTTGCAGAAAACATGAGCAGATGTTATAAAACTTGAAGTTGTTCAACTGAATATTGTATTTACTGCTGTGGAGTTTTTTTGTTATGCAATAATAATTTATTTAGTAATTATAAAGAAATAAGAGAATATTGTGGGATTGGTAAATTATAAAATATCAAGTCCATAATTCAAATATTTTATCGGTTCGGTACTGTTTTTTTGGTACTTTAGTTCTGGTGGTTTTCTTTTTTTGCTAAAAATTTGAAAATGTTTCTAGAATTGTATCGATACCTGTTTTTCGGTATATTTTTTCGCTCTAAAGTAAATAGAAAGACATCACCTACAAAATTAAAATATTTGTTATAGTACACTTTAGAAATTATATCTTAGGCATATATGTCCATAAAAAAACGGTGAATGAATAATGAACGTGACATTCACCACGATGATGAAAGCTATCAAACATGATCTAAAAGTGTTTTAGAAAACCATCTAATTGTGTTGGTTACATTACTTCCATTTAGCTTACTTAAATATTTAACTTGAAACAAAACAAAAGGATGATAAACTTCTTTTATGAAGAAAAATATTCTAACACGACTCATAACTTACGAAGGAAAATATTATTCAAAAATAAATAAATAAATAACTAAATAAATAAATAATAAACTAATTTTTCGGTACTCGTTTCAAGTCGATATTTTTCGGTTTTTAACGATACTTGGTACAAAAAGCTCATCTCTACTTCACAAGGAGAATCATCATCTTCTTCATCCAAAATTGTTTAATAATTAAGTATGGCTGCAAACTAACCAAACGTTTAACAAAAAGTTTGTTAACTGTTTGGTAGAAAGTTCGTTTATATTCGTTCGTTTAGTAAATAAACGAACATGAACAAGAAAAATTTGTTCGTTTAGTTAAACTATAACGAACATGAAAACAAGCCGCATTCATTCATTTATGTTCGTGAATGTTCGATAATGTGTTCGTTAATGTTCTTTAATGTCTGTTCATGAATGTTCTTAATTTTTGTGCTAATTATTTTAATGACAATTATGTCAAGTATTTTTGGATATTTATCTTAAGTGCTTGTTTATATTTTGAAAATTTTGTGTAATGTTTGTTGAAAATACAGATTTTATTCTAAAATAAATATATAATCATTTATATTTGTGTATGTTCATGAAATTCTTTTTATTCGTCTATCTTCATAAACATTTGTTTATGTTGGTTTGCTTTTGTTTGTGTTTGTTTGCGTTCGATAAGTGTTTGTAAACAGTTTATAAACATGTTCATTTTCTTAATGAACGAACACGAATAAGGAATCTTGACCGGTAAATATACGTTCGTGAACAATTCATTAATAAGTTTATTATTCAATGAACGAACATGGTCAATACTTTATTCATGTACGTTCGATTCATTTGCAGCCATATCATAAATAGCATCATCATCTTCTTCATCCAGAGTTGACTAAATTGCTATGTAGAATGTTAAAAGTGTAAAATAGTCTTTTTACACAAATTTAACAAATATATGAAGGAAAGTTGGTGTTAGAACCATTTGACACATTGAAAACCAGAAATCTTAAACACGAAACTTTTTAAAGCTAGACTTCAACTAACTTTATTATTATCAAACCATAACAAACATTGTGTAATTAACTCTAATCTTTACAATACGACGCAGATTTTTTTATTACATCCTTAAGTACTAATAGTTACACATTTAGTCCCCGCTGGTCTGACGCTTTCTTATGGATGTGATCCATAACACTTGATCTAAAATTAGATGTTAAATTGGGTTTAAATTATCAGTCCACATCTTTTATTATACGCAAACAAATAATTAAAAATAAAACCCCAACATCCGCTTAGGAATGGTAGCAAATCAAGTTTTGTAATTCAATCTCATATCTGATTATAAAACTGTGTCTCATACCCGGTAAGTACACATTACTCAATACTTATCACGTACAATCTTATGGAGAGGATTACATAAAACTCCTTGTGGAAACATTATGAGAATTTGCGAAAGCTAGTTAAGATCAATCCAAATCATTATTTATATTGTAGATAATATTATTACTCATATACAATATTATGTTTATTTATGTACATGTACAAATTCGCGTGTTAAAAACTAACATAAAGGTAAATTGTAACTTACACTATAAATTTACATGTGTTCATATTGTATAAGTAACAATTTAAATTTACACATGTACATTTACGCTACGTAAGTTATAATTTACACGGATTAGTATTTTAAAACGTGTGAATTTGAACATATACATTAAAAATTAATGTTGTATATGCGTAATAATATGATTCTAATAATAAGAATAATAATTTGACTTGATTTTAACTATTTTCACGGGTTTTCATTTGAACTTTCTCGGATGATCTTATATTAGTATATTAACAACCCATAGGACGTCCATTTACCAAAACATGATTTCAAATTCACCTCAAAAGTCAACTGATATGAAATGGTCAAACCCTTATCAATGTTATAAGTTCAAGCATTTAACTTCTTAAACATGCTAATTATATTATTTTTAAGTTATATAATATATTCACATTCAGGTAATTGGGTCCGAGTAATCAGACAGATATCACCTAAATTCATACAGGCCCCAAACCCGATAAAACTTCTAAAACGAATGTTATATCTTCCGAACATCCGCCCCATTACCTGTACCTAATGTTTAATGTTTTTCCATGAGATGTCGTGTTTTCCATCTCTACATCTATATTTCCATATTCCTTATTTCTAAGTTGCCAAACCCCACCCCCTAGTCATCAACTACCTCCAACATCCCCGCCTGTTATATTTATCATCAGCATCGACAAACGGCTAGCTTCCTAGCGATCATGTAAACCCGACTATCATGATCATCAAGCATCAACCTTATTGCCACCGCTTCACCTCTGGTTTATGTTGCACTAGTTAACCATCCTATTCCACTATCGCTTCCATCCTTTTCTCCTCATCCTCCGCCATCCCTTGACCTTGCTGCATCCATTCGTTCTGGCAAATGACAATACCAAAAAGACAACCAATGAAGACGATGGTGCTGATGAAGAGGTGGTTATTCGGGCGGTGGAGGAACATGATGGTTCTCGGCTCCTGAAGAAATTGTGTGCCTCACCTTCTTCAAGCATTCATAGAATATCCAAGACGCGGTAAACCAAATTAGCTTCTAACTACAGAAACCCACTACCAGTAGTCAGTAGAGTTGAAGCTCGAATTGGCTTTTCATTGAGAATTCCTTTGGAAATGCACATTCGATTCATTCATCAAGGGAGCAGTATTCCTCTTGGCTCAACAATGACAAGAAATGGGTAAAGCAAAACAAACAAACAAACAAACATACCCAGTGTCTCCCGCTGAGGAGCAGGGTCTGGGAGGGGTATATGGTGGCAAGTCTTTCCTCTATCTAGAAAGATAGAGAGACCGCTTCCGAAGAGACCCCCGACTCGTTAACACAGGCAATA
>BJCN01099974.1:0-12364 GCA_018326445.1 Flaveria brownii
AATAATCACACGCTGGAAAAAGTAACGAATGAGAGATTGCCACGTCAACATAGCGTCCCCACAGACGGACTTGCCAAACCCTCGCTTTCATCCCCTCCCCAAAATATTTTTTGTTTTCCTTCATACATTTTCCCCTTCACTATATATACAACCTCCATACATTACATACACACACATACATACACATACACATCGTCTCTATAATCATCTCTCTGTTTCTATCATCTCTCTGTAATCAATCTCTGTTTCTCATATTCATTCAATCGGAGATAAACGCCGTTGAACGGAGAAGAAAGGCGTACGGAACGTTGAGTTTTTGTCATTTGAGGTGAATCTGATCCGAAGTGACATGTCACCGGCAGCCGGCGTTTCTACGGTGGCCGATCGAGTGCCGGTGGTGATGCCGGCGACCGCGGCGGTGATGCCGGAGGCGTTCGCTAAGGACGCGATAATCTCGTGGTTCAGAGGCGAGTTCGCGGCGGCGAACGCCATCATTGATGCGTTGTGTAGCCATTTGTCGCAGTTTGGAGGCGGAAAAAGCGAGTATGAATCGGTGTTTGCCGCCATACATCGACGCCGGTTGAATTGGATACCGATTCTGCAGATGCAGAAGTATTTCTCGATCGCTGATGTGGCTTTGGAGCTTCAGAAAGTGACCGAAATGAAGGTGAAATCAATCGGCGTTGAGAAGATCGTTGACGAAAACGCTAATCCTCCGGCGCCGGAGACGGTGCCGGAGACGGTGACGGAGACGAAACGTGAAGTTTTGGTAGAGGAATCCGTTGATATCAATGGAGATGACGGTGGTGAGGTGGTTGTTGATGATGATTCCACTAAGGATAACAATTCGCCGAATAGCGGGATCACAGATGCAGGTAACGAACTATAATCACTCGTTTCATACAGTTACATTTATTTACAATTGCATTTTGATTATTTCATATATGTGATCCTTTATTAATAGACATCGTCTGTCAGTCGTCTTCTTCACCTGCGTATTTGTTTATTTCAAATTGCACACACTTACAGGTTTTCAGATCTCGTCCTCTGTTTCTATTTACTCAATTCTCATCAAATACATGTTTCTCGTTGTGATTTACGTAGTTTTAAATTCAGGACCATGTGAATTCATAAATCATTTTCATAATGAACACTTTACAGATATTTTTGGACTTATATTGATTTGTTTAAATACAATAATCGATATGCCGATATGCAAAAACATTAATATTGTTTACTAAAACAATCAATTCTTCATAATAATGATTGATTCGTTTACGTATTTTCCTACTTTGGTTTGAAATTTCTTCGTTTCCCCAAATTTTCCGTTTTTTTTCGTACTTGCATATTTGACTTTGAAATTTCTTCTCTGAATATGAGAATCAGTAAAGTGCAATTTCAATTTACTTGTGGTGATTTCCGATGATTTTGGTGTGAATTTCGAGGTCTGATTTCAATATAAAGTTGCTTTTTAACTTTGAGTAAACATAAACATGGGCGGTGAGCTTCTTTAGCGCAGGAATACCTGCGTTTTCACCTCTCGTAAGGAGCCGATTTCCTCGAGATGTGTGGTGTGGGGTTTAGCGGCCAAGCCTGCATTTTCATTTTTCAGATCCGTTATAATCGACGTCACCGCCGCGTCATGTCTTATTTGTTGTTTTTTCTTGATCAGTAATCATCGAAATCACACACTAGAATTCATAAAGATTTCGGGATACGATTGAACTTCTTTTTAGTACGATACAATTGAAGAAAAGATAAACAATTATCAAAGCATTTATAATCCAGCAGTATTAAAATGATTTGTAGAAATGTTTATATTTTAGTAGTTGAGTGTTTTAGTTTTGTAATCAACGATTGATGTAGATTTAATAATAAGTTTATAAGTTAGTTGTAAACGAAAAGAATAAATCGCTACAAGAGTCTTGCCTTTTTTTTGAACGGTAAATGTACAACCCTGATTCGGAGGATAAATGTTATCTTAATCGGGTCAACCTATCTGTTTCTCAGCTGGAACCGCACACCTAAATCTCTCAGGAGGAAACTCATTGCTAAAAACCTCATGATTCAACTTTAAGCACTTTACTAAGAGATTTGAACTCATAAACTCTCTTTATTACATGTCATGAGTGTCATGAGTTGGGCTTTGTACGTGCCTGTGTTTTACGAGGTCCAATCAGGTTAAAGGTGAGTTGGGCTTTATTGCTCTAGGAGTTGCCCTAAGGTTTAATAACTTAAATATATATAAATATTGTTTTTATTATTAAGTTTATTTTAGATACTTGTAAAAGTAATATTCGATGAAAAGTATCTTTTAAATATATATCATGATTATAATAAAAGCTTTAGGAAGTGAACAAAACATTTTGAATTCATATCTAGTTATAATAGGATATAATAAAACAAATTTGGCGAGTTGTGATTCTTATACTTATATATAATTATTTTGTTACCAGTGCACATGAGTATACAATGTATTTTTAATTTCTTGCAGTCAATGTCATAATTAGGTTACCTTAAACTGCAGAAATTATGCTACATGATTGGAAAACAATAGTTGAATATAATGTTCTTTATACTAACCCTTTATGTTACTTATTACTCGTTGAGTTAGTAATTTATATGCTACTTTTTTTACTATGAAAATCGTTACTAACAAATTCACATGATCCTTAGGGGCCGTTTGGTTCGCCAAATATTTTGCGAAAGAATTGAAATTGGAATAGAATATTGTTAAAATTGATACCTTATTTGGTTGGTAAATTTAAGTGGAATTGAAATGTTAATTTTGAACTTTCGATTAGCAAGTGAAATAAATGTGAATTCCAATTATTGAGGAAAATTTTTTCAAAATCAATTCTATTCGTCGATCAACTAAATATGATTTTGGATAAAAAAAATTCTAATTCTTGAAAATTTTATGAATCATCCGGGGAAGCGATAAGGTTATTATATTCATGTTCTGATTTCCACTTAGACCTGTACAACCAAAAGCCCTGGCGGAAATAAAGAAGAAATTTCCATAATTATCGATGTTGCCACTAGCAGTAAGCATATGGGAATAGGGTCCTTTGGTAAGTTAGTGCCATACTGTTATTACTTTGTCGTACTATGTTCGTGGGAGTGTGCTAGTGCTCGGTGGTTAAGTGGTAATAGTGAATAGTGATGTGGTGCTACAAATGGACCACGGTGGGGTCGTATCTATTTTGGGCGGTTGATGAAATTTTCTTCTCAAATCCCTCTAAAAAATGTCAGATATCGTATGTCATGTTAGCATACCAATGATAGATGACTTAATAAAGTTGCCAGCAGCAGTGAAACCAATTCATCTCAATTTACTACTCAAATAAACATAAATATAATATTCTCATCTAAACTTGTAAAATTATAATTTTTTTAAATCATGCTTAAGAGCATTGTATTTATATCTTGAAAACTTGTGTTTTGAGATATATGCGATTTGTAGATGGAGAGGTGGATATTTCATTGGGGAGAGTCCAACTTAAAAGATAATATTACTCTGTTGTATAATCAGATTACTTTAATAATTCAACTCGTTTGGTGAATATATCAAGAGAGGCATGTATATTAGGAGGAACAAATCAAGGTTTTCTTACCTTTTGTAGTAGCGAATCTATTTCTTTAAAAGGAAAGGACATATGTTTATAGTTATCTTTGAACTGTAGGATTACAGGAAGTGCATTCGACGGTTGAAAGCCCTGAGATATGCCCAAGCGAAGAAGATTGGGAGGCCCGGCGTGCTGAAATCAAGATGACAAAAGGATTCATAGCCAAGGAGTCTGTAAAAGGACATATGGTAAATTGTTCTTTCACATGTGAAAAATTAACATAAATTGGAATTGTGCTTTATAAACAAGTATGTGACAAACAGGTGAATGTCGTGAGGGGTTTGAAGTTGTATGAGGACATACTCAACAACGACGAGCTATCTAAGTTGACTGAATATGTAACTGAACTCCGAGTTGCTGGCCAAAATGGTGAACTCTCAGGTGGCTCCTGTGATTCGTGATGCTTTTGTAGTTAACCTTGTTTTTTCCCTTCGGGACTGAAGTTTTGAGATAGTAAGGGATTGAACAGGTTTGGCGATTAATTAATTTTATTTTCTATCAATTGTAGCTTTGCTAGTATATGTTAGAAGAGATATGTTCAAAAACAAAATAAGTTTTAAATAGAAAATTGTTATAACCGCATAATGTACTTGTACCTCTTGTTTTAACTACGACATAGAAGACAGTTATGAAACCGCTTATCACAAACACTATTCCTAAATCACATTATATTTACCAAAACACTATGCCCAAGTGCATTTTGCAATCTTCTTCGTTCTTTACATGAGTCATTCTACATTTTACAGACACTATGTTAGGATACACACTTAGGTCTAGATTCAAAGACCTTAGACTATTTCCAACTATAGAAAAACATTGTTCTTAACATTACTATAGAAATTCATGAGTCTGCTGCAACTTGAAATATTTATTGTTTATTTTATTTTTAGCATACTTTTTGAAAATGTAATATTATAACCTTGTTTTTTGTTTATTGGTGATTAGGTGAGACATTTATAATGTACAACCAACAGTCGAAGGCAATCAAAAGAGAGCTACTTCAGTTTGGAGCTCCTATCTTTGGACAGATAAAAGATGAAGCTACAAATATTAAGTCCCAAGATAGTAAGCAATCGATCGCATAATTCGTTCGAAATATGTATAATTCAGTGTTCTAATATTTGATCACAAAATGTAACATTGTGGTCATGTTATACATTTTAACAGGCAATATAGAGCCAATTCCTGCTCCTCTTGAAGGTGTCATAGACCATCTAATTCAATTTCGCTTAATTTCTGAAAATCGACGACCAAACAGTTGCATTATAAACTTTTTCGATGAGGTAATTTAGTATCATACTCGTTATTAATATTCTACAACTATATGTGTGACACTAAAATCAATCCACTTTACTAATAATACAGGGGGAGTTTTCACAGCCTTTCTTGAAACCACCTCATTTAGAGCAACCCATCTCCACACTTGTTCTTTCTGAATCAACAATGGCTTTTGGGCGTACACTAGTATGTGATAATGATGGAAACTATAAAGGACCACTCATGCTTTCTCTCAAGGAAGGGTAAGTCTATGGCATTATTATACGCGGGTTAATTAATTAATTAATATAATTAACCCGCAAAATCAATCGGGTTATATTAGTATAACAATGACTAGATGATATCTATCACCTGATTGAAAGTAATTGAACCGATTTAAACAAAGTTAAAGAACTTAAAAATAAATCAAGTTGGTTAGATATTAACCAACTTTTAAAAACCTCCTAATTTTTATTAAAAAAAATTGATTTGGAGTAAATCTTTAACTTTGACAGGTCACTCATAGTGATGAGAGGAAACAGCGCTGACATGGCACGCCACGTCATGTGTCAATCTCCAACTAAACGAATCAGTGTCTCGTTTTTCAAAGTCCGAATAGACACCTACACCAAAAATCCACCACCTAAAGATCTTATGGCTGGTGCCATGACCGTATGGCAGCCAAATCTAACAACTCCATTGATCACACCAACAACTGGACCACTCGACGGGTATGACTCCATCCACATTCTCCCCAAATGGGGCGCAATCCGCGCCCCACAACTGCTTATGTTAGCACCAGTCCGTCCAATGGTCATGAGCCCTAGAAGGCTGCCACGTGGCGGGACTGGTGTTTTCTTACCATGGAATGGTGGGTCAAAAAAATCGGCCAAGCATCTCCCACCTCGTGCTCAAAGAGGGCGTCTTCTTGCACTACACGCCTCAACTGAACCACACAAAATCGATCGAACCCCTGAATCCCCAATAAGTGTGACTTGAGAAATGTGGGTTGGGGTCCTGAGAGAAGTGTTGGTGTTGTGTTGTGGTCTGCTTGGGGTTGATTTAGTGTACAACAAGGCCTTGGAGTTTGAAAGATGAGTTTTCTTATTATTACCTTAATTTTACTTAATTACGGCTTAAGCAGGGAAATAGTTTATTTTAGTGATGGTGATCGGATTACATCCATATTCCATTGTTGTCATTGTCTAATCACCTTAGAGTTTTAGAGTGGTAGTTATAATCTTTAAGTTAAAAGTGTGAATTGTTATTATTGTTCGCCTTTACCCCAAGTTAACTTTGTTTTTATTATTTTATTATTTCTTTTATTTATCATTGGTGGGGAGTGGTGTGGGCCGTGGGGTGTTTGTTTTCTGTTTTGTATCAGGAAAAAAAAAACCTTAAATAAACAATACTACTAGCATACTACACTAGTTTAACAACAGTAAAAAGTTAATATGAGCTTGTTATAAGTTTCACCTTTTTTTTTCTTTTTTTTTTTTTTTGACGTTGGTACCAAGCTTGGAAAAAATGCAACTTGGTCAAGATCGAATCAAGTTTGAGCTTGAATTATTATTTAAGGGAATGACATATAGTTGATCAGGCTCAGTTTTTTTTTTGTTCGTATACTTTTAAGTTTTACATCCTTTTCCTTTAACCTTATCAAATAGAAGAACCAAAACTTAATTGTATACAAAAATAGGATCAAATTGTTTTTCACTTGTCTAACGTCTATGTCGCCCTTAATTTCTTGTCTCTTCTACGAAAGAAAAACTCTTATGATAAAAATATTATCATTTGATAGTTGCATAAAAACTTTATTAAATAATATAGACAATTGTTAAAAGTCTAGAAGGGTGAAACTATTATGAAAACGCATTCTAATTCTAAATCTATATATATTAATAAAAGATTAATTTGGGTGTTACTTGACCTTTTTGTAGGGTATACATTAAGGATTTGTCCACGTGTTATCACCATAATAAACCTATAATTTTAAACAAAAATCAATTGTGTCAAATTTTCCAAACTAAATCTTAATTTTTAATTTTAATTTTAAACAATATAAATGAAATCATTTAAATCAAATTTTACAACTTATATATAATACTAATTACCAACTTTTGTATGTATTCTGACTTGTACCATGTGTTATAGTGGGTTGTACCTACATTTTTTTCTTTTTTTAATTTTTAACCTTTTCATTTTAACCCAATACTTTTACATCATTTACGATTTACACCTTATAATTTTTACTTTCAACTTTGCTCCCTAAGGTTTGACTAAAATAACTATTTTTCTCCAAAAGATTAAAAACATCAATTTACCTCTAAAAGTTTTATATGTTGTTTCAATTTCACTCTAAAAGTTTCATTATTTTGGATAAAGTTGAAACAACTAATGAACTTTGGACTGAAATTGAAACAAATTATAAAACTTTTAGAGATAAATTGATGTTTTTTAATATTTTAAAAGAAAATGATTATTTTTAACAAACCTTAAGGAGTAAAATGAAACTTAACTCTTAATTTTATTTTGAAAAATACTTCTTTTTATGAATGCAACGCTTACATGAATATTTAACATAACTCTATATATGCATTTTGAAAAAAGAATATTTTTCTAATATAAATTAATGAGATAAACTAAAATTTTCACTGGTTAGAATCTATGATGTTATGATATCCTAAAGCCAGTCTTATATTCATTTGCCCCCTCATCGAAATCTAGTATGTTAATATATTATATAATATTAAAAATATAATAAATTGTATCCTAAAGTTGTTAGATACTTGAAATTATTTAAATTTCGTAACTATTTAAAGTGTAGTTAGATAATGATAATTTAAGTTAGTTCTGATTCAAGTTTAAGATTTAAGTAATAAGAA
The DNA here is from genome assembly GCA_018326445.1 of Flaveria brownii. Taxonomy (NCBI): domain Eukaryota; kingdom Viridiplantae; phylum Streptophyta; class Magnoliopsida; order Asterales; family Asteraceae; genus Flaveria; species Flaveria brownii. Next base: position 7,772 of record BJCN01099974.1, read on the forward strand.
TTCCAAAATTTAGTTTTTAATCACATAAAATCATAAACGAGTATATTTATACCCATAAAAAATAATAAAATAACAAAAAAAAACTAAACAAAACCATGATACTTTAGCATCCAATTCGGAAAATACTTTCGTGTTACGTCAAAAGTTGTTACCCTAGACAGGACCATTTGATGAATAGTATAACGATGTAGTGGGAATATTCGTTGCAATCATATGGTTTGTAGAATATGTGTTTGAATATCCGTATGGAGGTGGCCAAGTTGAGGCTCTCAAGCCATATATTATTATTTATTAATGTTGACAATATCAATTTATTTACGTCACTTTTTTTAACGATAAATCTATAATATTACATCGGACTCATTTATCCGTTTTCCAGTCGGGATCGCACCCCCAACCCTCTCAGAAGGAAACTCATTGCTGAGAAAGCCACATGACTCAACTCTAAATATTTTTTGCTTAGAGTAAAACTTGAACTCATGATCTCCCTTTTATTTACATGTAATGAGTATCTCATCTTAACTAGTTGGGCCAAGGATCTTTGGTTCCAAAATTATTCTCTAACCTTTAAAACCCTCCAAAAGTCCCAATAATTGACTATTGACTAGACAATCCACGCTCCATATTCATTGATGAATTATGGATCATATTAACATCATTACACTACATGAATATTGAATAGATACAAAAATAGTCATGTCTTGGATGTAACCGTTTATTGAATTGGTAAATCTGAATACGACATGTTTATTAAATACTAGTTTTAGTACTAATGATGTAAGTGGTGGAGTGGTTAAATAGTTGGTCTGGTGTACTAAGTGACCCATGTTCAAATCTCACCATTTTCATTTAACTTCTGCGACATCCAGGTGAGGGTTTGGCTTGGAGTTTTATCCCGAGTTCGATCCTGATGGGGGGTGAGGGTTTACGGATTCAATCCGGTTCCCACGCATCTAGGGGGTATGACTTGCGACTGGCGACTAGATCCATGGTAACCACTTTATTTGTGTTCGAGTAGGGTTGCTTCTATTCTCACAAATTAATTTTTATGTCGTATTTGAATTTACATATTCAATTACTCAACCTAATAATTTTCGACTCCCCAATCAGGAAATTTTAGTTAGTAATCATAAGATGACGAAAAAGTGGAGATGTTAAAGTGGTAGGTCTTATCACGAAAGAAAGGTCATGCAAAATAGCTCTTTTTGATACTAAGTTAAAGTGATTCACGAGAAACCAACAAATGACCTTTTTGGCTTAGTTTTATATTTTGGTTCATTATACTTGTGTTCTTCGAGTTTCTTCCTTTTCTTTTTCCTTGAGAAAGTGAGTAGTATTATTATACTATCTTAGTCCCGTGTGTTACACGAATTAAATAAATAAAATATTAAATAATAAGTATTAAAAATTTATGCATCACAAAATCATGTTTGATGATAAAATATGATTATAATTACGTATAAATATCTACTTTAAGTAAACAAACAATAATTCACTTTTCTTAAACTTTTGTTTTATAAAATAACTTTGATTTTTAAATATTTTATTTTAAGAAAAATGAATTAAAAAATAGTTCGTTGTATTCTGTATGTTATAAAACTATTGTTTTTAAAAAGTGTGTTTTTAATAAAAATATAGGTTTTTAATTTATTAAATAAAAAAATATTTTAGTAGCACTGTTATTTTTAAACACTCATTTTAAGATTTTTTAATAAAAAATATTTTTTATATAAATTTAGTTTTTTTAAAACTCTAGTTTGTAATTATTCTGGTTATTTTAGTAGCACTGTTTTTTTAAAAAATTACCTTTTTATAATTTTTTAAAACAAGACGATTTAAAATATTTTGTTTAAAAAAAGGTTTACTGTTTTAGAAAATTTCATATTATATAATATTTTTTGTTTTATTATTTCGGTTTTAATCAAAAGATGTGATTTTTTAATTTCCTTAGTAAATCTATTTTTAAAAAAGATAGTTTGATTTTTTTTTAAAAATCTAGATAAGAGAGAGAAATGTAGCTAACTCTATCATATATTTACTTTTCAGTTTTTCTGAGATTAAGTTAAGTAAAGGCTTAAACGTATGCGAGACAAAACTATGTGTCGCTCTCGTATCAAATAACGTAATTGTGTGTTAGTTATTAATAGGAAAACGTACCCGTTACTACTTCTGGTTCTTGTCATGCTTCATCAGCCTACAACACAAAGGCTCTACCACGCGGATTGTTTGTGGGAGCTTTCTTTTTCAACTCTGGACACCCGTTGCGGAAATGATTTTCATTTCCACATTGATAACAAACTGGTTTAGGGTTTGCAGGTCCCTTACAGTCTCGGGATATGTGTCCTTTCTTTTTACAATTATAACAAACACACACTTACCGTGATGGTATCTCTTACAATTGTTACACCATGGTTGACCTTCCGCCTGAGGTCTCTTTTCTTGTGCAGCCCCTAATAAATTTCTTACTGGGTGTCTGGTTATTCTTCTCTATTGATTCCCTCCGGGTCTTTCTCCAGAAGTGTTGTAATTCCATTTCCTCTTATTTCCCATCCTAGCATTGGTCAAGGAACCGTTTTTGATCATTTCATTTGTCAAACTTCCTACTAGAGCTACTGCATCCTGAAAAGTTTTTGGCATTACAGATTTGACCATTCCCCTTATTTGTGGTACTAAACCCTAAATGTAGCTGCCTATTCTTTTTGTTTCTGGGGTTACCAGATGTGGCATTAACCTAGATAGTTCATTATACCTATCAGTATATTCCCGATGTGTTGCATCTTTCATTTCTAATGCCAAAAATTTTGTTTCTATATTCTCTATTTCATTATAAGGGAAATATTTTTTAATTACTAGATTCCTAAACTCTTCCCAGCTTAATTCGTTCACAACGTGCCTCCCTTTAGTTTAAGCCTCCATTTTTCACCAAGATTGTGCCTCACCTTTCAGGAAATGTGAAGCAAACAAGGTTTTATGATTATCAGCACAGTTACTAATTTCTAACACGGGTTCCATCTCTTCTAGCCAGCGTAGGGCTTGTACTGTTCCTCTTTTCCCGTCAAACTCCCATAGCCTGCATGAAATGAAAGTTTTATAAGAACAACCTTTCTTAAGTTGGTCTGCAACTTCCTCCTCCGGGTGTTCTCCCGTGTTGGCATTCACTGGTTCCTTATTTTCAGGTGGTACACCTATAAAATTAAGGTTTTGTTGCAATTAGGATATTAAGGTGGGTATTGCAGCCTCTAATTGTTAGTTCACTATTTAGCAAATTCTTTCATTCTCAGTGGTTGTGGTAGCTTCTGGCAGAGCTTCTTCTCCTAGTCTGGTTCTTGGTCTTCCGACGCGTGCAGTTCTCCTTATTGGTTGAGTAGTCCTTTTTAGCGGCATATCTCACTACATTTTAATTATATTATTATTTTAGAAAGAATAAGTAAAGATACATGTAAATTCTTACTGTAACCAAACTACTTTATTAGTCTAGTATAATTGAGATTAACTTAGCATATATCTTTACTCTCTTATTCTTATAGCATACATTAAGTTTTCTAGATTTCTATTTTCCCCAAACCCATTTCCATAGTTTTATGAGGATGTTGTTGTCTTTCTTTCTTTCCTTCTTGACCTCTGTTTTGATTATCCGTACTTCATGTTGACTCTTCTTAATTCTCCTTAGTATCTAGCTTTGTCTTTTACCTTCTTCTTCTGTCTTAGATTCATCAGATTGTGTTATTTCAAAATTTAAAGGAAACCTTTCTAGATTTGGACTTCCTGTTTCCTGTATTTCATCAGTAAGGAGTTTCCTGTTATGACATACTCTCTCTCTAGGAGTCTGGATTGTGTAACTGCCCATAGTGACTGGTGCATGTCGTACATAAAAATTTGGTGAGGTCTGGACCCTGGTTTCAGATTGTGGTATTTCTATTTGATTTAGTGGTTCTATCTCAGGTGTTATTTCTCCATGATCCGAATGATCAGTTTCATTATTGTAACTATTAGTCTTATCAGAACTCATACTGTAAAATTCTTACAAATTTAACTCCTGTAAGTAACATAGAATTCATAAAAAATGCATATATGAATTATACAGATTTCAAGTTTCATATTTATCTACGTATGAATATGATTACATAAAATCATAAAAGGAAAATAACATCACTTTGATTATTTGTTAACATGCGAGCTTATGGTTATAGTCTAGGTATTTACTAATAATACCTAATTCTCTATGACCAATGGCTCTGATACCAACCTGTCACATCTCGATGGAAGCGTGAAATGCTTGGGGTGACTCTTTGGCTTAAAACACATTGATAATAAATCAATGATTATAACAACAATTAAAACATAACAACATAATATCATATATAATATAATAAGTCCTTAGGTTACTGATAGGATCTCGGCCTCTTAGTTTGATCAATTTGAGCAGATATGCAGCGGAATAGCAATGAATAACAAATTCAATCGAGAATACACAATATATAGGCGATAACAGAATTCGTTATAGAGAGAGAAAGTTCTGCCAAAAGGAATATTTCATTCAATTCGTGACCAAAATTGGCACCATTACAAGTAGGTCATCTTTCCTTATAAAGG